>JACEGR010004481.1:0-86754 GCA_014170235.1 Listronotus bonariensis
ATATCGATTCTTGTGCTATGCACATCCATTTAAATATTTCCAACATGCACAGGCCTGTCACTACATACATTTTGTTTTTTTTTATATATCTTTAAAAGAAAAATGTAGATAGTTTGTTAAAAGTAATATTTCAAAAAATTATTTAAAATAATTTCATTTTATAGCATGCGACATCGATATTTAATTTGTCAAAACAGAAGTTGACCTTATATATTTTTTATTTTCCTTAAAAATGCTTTTTAATAAACACTTTTTTTTTAATGGAATCCGACTTCTTAAAAATAAATAAATATGTTATTAAAGTATAAAAAGTTTTTGCTTATTTAGTTATTAACATTTGGCCATATAAATTAAAAAAAAGCAAATGCTTTTGCTTATAAGTAAAAGATATAGGTGGTTTTCTTCAAACTTACGAATGAGTCGAAAATTTGCTTACAAGTGCGAGTATTTACTTATAGAAATGTGATGACACTGAATAGCAGCATCACTTTTCGTGACTTTTCTATAAGTAAATACTCGCACTTGTAAGCGAATTGACTCATTCGTAAGTTTGAACATAAAGTAACATACCTACGGATAAGAGAAACCATGGCATGCTAAAATTTGCGTACCGCTTTTGCGGCAGGCTCAGCGCCTGGCGGCAGGCTTGTCATTTTTGCCAGTTTACACTTTAAATGCGTCGGTCGAAGCCTCGCCTCGTGTAACATCAGCGGTGGGGAGACACGTAAGCTTACTGAAATGACTAACTGACGGTATTTCAACGAGAAACGAATAAAATTATATTGGGAGTTTTCGCATGACGTGTCCTTAAATCGGCTATTCCATGATAACTCTTATAATTTCCTTACTCTATGGTTTGAAGAAAATCACCTATATCTTTTACTTATAAGCAAAAGCATTTGCTTTTTTATTCTTATGGCCAAATGTTAATAACTAAATAAGCAAAAACTTTTTATACTTTAATACCCTTTATTTATTTATTTTTAGAAGTCGGATCCATTAAAAAAAAAGTGTTTATTAAAAAGCATTTTAAGGAAAATAAAAATATATAAGGTCAACTTCTGTTTTGTCAAATTAAATATTGATGTCGTATGCTATAAAATAAAATATTTTTTAAATAATGCGGAACTGAGTAAATCACCTAAACATTTTACTTATAAGTAAGAGCATTTGCTTCTTTTATTCATATGGCCCATTTATTAGTTAAGCGCGTATGCTATTACCCGACTTAATTTTTTTATTTTTTCTTATTTTTTTACCTTTTAGTAAGTTTTATTTATTGTTTTGAAGTTGGTTTAATTTTTTTAATGTTTATTTTTGCTTTCTAATTTACTATTATTACTATTAAATCGGTAAGCATATACTTAAAGACACTCCCAGTAACTCTTTCAAAGACTACATTAAAAAACACAGGGACGTGTAATTTGATTGACTTGAAACGTTACAGACGGTCATGCAAAACTGTCGCATTGGGTGGGGGTCATGATAAGTTCTGATTTTTTAAATGTTGTTTTTTTAATTTCCTAATAAAACAAACAAAAAAAAAAGATGTAAACTAACCATGACTCCACCTCAATGTCAGTCAATCAAATTACACGTCCCTGTGATTTTACTGTAATCTCTTTTAGTTCGGTAAAAGAGTAATTTTAGGTAAAGGATGTGATAGCTATTTTTAATCTTCCTCGTATTATACTAATATTTGTTTAACGTTACACCAATAGGTGGCGCTAGTACTTATAGAATAAACATCCCTGATGTATGAGTCATATATCAAAGAGAGAACAATAGGTCTAAAGAATAGGTCTAGTACCCTTCTCTCTTAGATTCTGACGTGGCTTTGACTTAACCACCGCGGAAGTTCACGCTTTCAAATAAAACAGAACTTTTAAAATCGGTCCAGAAACGCCGGGTAATCGCGTGACATACACACAAAAAATACGCGGCAAATTGAAAACCTCCTTGTCTTTAAAGTCAGTTAAAGAAACATTAACCAAAAGTCACATAATACTTCTACCAATCAATACAAAACGAAAATCAAATATTTAAGTAAATTACAACCAGAAGAACTACTTGAAAACACTAACTTCCGCACAGACGAGACGTGACAAAAAGCTAATTTATATCATTTACAGTAGCCTTACGCTCTGAACAGTCCTCCAACTCTTTTTAAATAGAGGCTAGTCGATAAAGACAGGAACTGATCGTTTTAATTTTGCTTCCACTCTACGACATACAGTAACATATGCCACAACAAAGGTGTTTTTGTGAAAAAAGTGTATTAGTTTGATCAAATATCCGTAAAATAAAAAATGGCTAATATTGATTTTTTTGCCTATTAAATTGTTTTTAGTTGATTTTAGAAAAAGCAGTTTCTATGTTTGAAATTTACTGAATTTTTAAGAATTTTATAGCATATTTATAAGCATATTAGAAAACAGTTAAATTTAATTATTTGCATTCAAAAACCTAATACATCCAGACTAATTTGCGGTGCTTTTAAAAAATGTAAATAAATGAACCAAAAATTTTTGAATTTTAAAACGAAATTTTGGGAAAACTGGTTGCATGGTCCAAAATTAATACATACAACATTTTAATCCAATTGGTATAATACATCAGGGCAAGTTATAACTAAAAATATGAAAAATGCCCAGGAACTCACTACTTTTATTTTTAATAATAAAACAAAATTGTAAAATTAAATGTTGTAAATAATTCAATTTTATGTCAAAATTTAAAAGTTAAAACATGAAAGTAAAAAAATGTTATTATCAATTTTTACATTACGCATTACAACTTAAATAATGGGCAGGAGAAAAATTTAAAAATATTAAATATTTTTTAATAATTGGATGCCTTAAGCATAGTATTGTTCCAAAACACCTCGTATAAAAACACGTGTCTTCGTTTTTATACCTTTATTAACAATGGAACGTAACTATGGTTACAACAACGACAAAATCTTCTCTTGTCAATGTCTCGAAGTTTACACCACAACAGTCGAATCTATACTAACTGATCGGAGGTTTCCCGTCGTCCTTTTATAGTATGGTGGAAGAGTAAAGAATGATCTAGAATATTCGGAGAAATATCGTGAAAATTCCATAGTACAGGATGGCATAGAAGTTCTTAATGGATAATTCGGGCGTTTTCGGAAACCTTCGATATAATAAGTGATGAAAAGAACTTGGAAAAATTAAGGTAAATTATTTAAATAAATTAACAAACCTAAATTAAATGTTCCTAACTCTCAAAATTCTATAACCTAAACACTTTTGAAAGTCTCGTAACAGTATTTTAAAAACTGTTAATGCATAATGTAAAAAATGACCATTTTTTTTACTTTAATTCTTTAACTTTAAATTTTGACATAAAATTTAATTCTTTACACTCTACAACATTTACTTATAACATATTGTCCTATTTTTAAAAATAAGGTAGAACTTTGACTCTTGGTCATTTTTCATATTTTTAGCGAGTTATAATTCGCCCTGTATACTACCAATCGGAGTAAAACTTTGTATTTATCAGTTTTGGACCATGCGACCAGTTTTCCAGAAGGACGTTTAAAAATTTTAAAATTTTTGGTCCATTTATCCTCTTGTAACACCTATCCTGGGACACACAAATTTGTTTTTCTATTTCCAATATTTGTGGTCTTTAAGCCCTTATCTTTCTCCTTTCATACCTTTGCCACAAGCCTAAAAATTCTGGTAGTCGTTTTAAAAATTAAATTTCAATTCGATATTTTTGTTATGTTAAACTCTATTTTTAGTAAAAATAAAGAAGTTTGTTTTCTCTTATGGTTTAACATATTTTTTATTTCGTGTCGCATGAAAGCAATATTTTTTCGTGCAAAATTGTCGTGTTTCAAAAAAAAAAAATTAAAAATATATTAAATTTTCATAGCATGTTCAATCAAGACACATTAATTAAATAGGTCTTAAATGCGTTACAAGCTTCTTTTAGTAATTTATTAAAGTTCGAGGTCATTTTAAAAGTAAACATACTTAACCATTCTCGTCATTAAAAAAAATCATTAAATTTCTATTACTTATTTTTAATAAAAGAAAACATTATTAAATTTAAATGTAGAATTAAAGGAGTTAATAATAATTCAAATACTATAGAATAGCAAAATAATGAGCACCTTTCTATGCCGGTTTTGATACAGTAAACCCAAATATCCGGCGATTGTCTGATAAGTAAGTGTGGTAAATATTGAAGCCACAGATTCCTTATGCCAAAATATTGGGATTTAACCAAAAATACCTATATCCAAAAGTTGATACTAAGAGAAAGATGCAAGAGTGTCAAAGTGAAAAAAATATTTTTAATTTATGTCGATGACTTTTGTAACCACTGATCTGGATGTATAGCCAATGCTTGTTACCTGCCCGAAACAAAAGTTACAATTCATAGGCGAAATAAATAATAGTTTAAAAAACTAAAAAAACACGCTTTTATATGCAACCGAACTAAAAATTAGAAAATAATTTTTCATTACAAAGAGTTTGTATTACAGTAATAAAAGGTCAAACAATAAATCATAATTATATACCTCAAAATAGAATTATAATAAAATTTAAGATAATAACAGAATAATTCACTTCAGAGTAAAAAAGCGTGGGGTGCATTTTACTATTTTTTCATAACTTTTCCCTCATAGATATTTACAAATGAAATAATTATAACATTTAATATATTAAGCACCCCACGCTTTTATTCTGAAGTGAATTATTCTGTTATTATCTTAAATTTTATTATAATTCTATTTTGAGGTATATAATTATGATTCATTGTTTGACCTTTTATTACTGTAATACAAACTCTTTGTAATGAAAAATTATTTTCTAATTTTTAGTTCGGTTGCATATAAAAGCGTGTTTTTTAGTTTTTTAAACTATTATTTATTTTTCATTTTTAGTTCGATATATCAATTAGTTTTCTGCGGACATGTGATATTGAAATGTTTCACGAACTATTTCGTAATCTAATCATTTCATTTAAAGCTTCACTGTTGCATGGGGTTTTTCCCGTTAACTTAGAGCAGTCAAGTTCTTCAATCCGCATACCGTCTAATGATCTCACACGACTAAGTGCAACATAAGCTTGTCCAGCCGCAAACAGTCGCGAGCCCAGATAAATGACTGCATGATCGACTGTACAACCTTGCATCTTGTGAACCGTCGAAGCCCAACTCAAGAAAATCTATAAAGGAATTTATTTATCCTGGCGATCCTAATCAGGATAACGGGATACTGTTTGCAGATTATTGCATTGTCATGGGTCCTTGATACGTGTGCAAAGTTTCAAAGAAATCGAATCGCTGGAAGTTGGTGAAAATTAAGCTTAAAGATTCCGTTACATAGCATACATACATACAACCCAAGCTAATATAAAAGCGTGTTAAAATGAGTTTGAGCGCAAGCAAATCGAGGGAACCGGCAG
This sequence comes from Listronotus bonariensis, assembly GCA_014170235.1. Taxonomy (NCBI): domain Eukaryota; kingdom Metazoa; phylum Arthropoda; class Insecta; order Coleoptera; family Curculionidae; genus Listronotus; species Listronotus bonariensis. Next base: position 5,452 of record JACEGR010004481.1, read on the forward strand.
AATCATGTGAATTTATCGTCGACCTTTTTGTATTTTTATTTTTCTGGTTCAGTTTTCTTAGGGTATAAATCCCTTCAGCTTGACTTTGAGAGGGCCCCCCACAGGCTCATTGCCCTGGGGCCCCCACACCTTTAAATCCGGCCCTGAGTAAATAAATAAATACCATTTCTCAGGTCATGGTCATTTCGTATGGATATTATCAAATTCTACAGGAAAAAATCACCTTTGATATTTATTCTTTAATTAGATAGGGATTTCACCATGCCGAAGAAATAGTTGTTTTGTTATTTACGCTAAAACCCTGGATCAAATAAAAAAATTCAAGACATCAAACTTGTTCCAAAGGTAAATTAAAAAATATTATTTTTATTTTTAGAAAATGCAGTGGCGCACCATTTTTTTATTAAAAAGTATTTACCTTAAACCTCTCATGGACGACACTGGTAAAAAATATGTTTTTTTCTTGTAAAGCCAAAAATTTCGTCTGATGTGTATAGGAGGCGCCTTCAAATTTTTTTTAAAATATTTAAATTAGTACAAAAGTTATGAAAAAAAACGATTTTTTTCTTAAAACTTCAGCACCCTGTAGTTCTAAAACTAAGACGTTTGGGAAATATTTTCGTATAAAGTTTTTTCTTATTTTTTATTGTAGAGTTGCCCTTAAAGTTTGGCCGGATCAAGTTGTGAAACACCCTGTATATCAAACTAACAAACAAAACAAACCTTATACTGAAATTGTTTTAATAATAAGCGAATTAAAATTACTAAGGTTGAGGTATATCCGAAATTAATTCAAACATAATAAAAAGCTATTAATCAAATGGGCAGTTACTGTGCGCAAAACAAACTGATAAAAGAAGTAAACAAAAAAATATCGTGGTATTGAGTCGCGTGTTGGTTCGACAAGAGAAGACGAAATAAAGTTTGGGAGAAGGGCAAATTGTATTGAATAGCGAAAAAATGTTGCCAACTAGTTTATATACTTATTAAATACCTTAATTTTTTTAAAGTAACCAGGAGGTATTTTATTAAAGGTTGAGTTCTTGCACATATACCACCCATATAACATTTTTTGCCGGCAAGGCATTGGCAAAAAGGTATCAAAAGACATCAAAATGGGCAATTGGCCGTTATTGAGCCACGTGTTTGCAGAAAAGGTGATGGCATTTATCATTAATAAGTTATGATGAAAAAATGCATTAAGGATGATTGATCATTAAAAAGGTTTTGGCAAAAATACACCTTTTAGATGATGGCATTACATTATTTTTTTCCTAATGATCAATAAAATGCATTTCTACCGTCCAGGGAACTAAAATGTGCATAAATAATGCACATGCATAATGTGTGTTTATGTACAGGGTGTCCCATATAAAATGAAATACTATAATTTTGGAAAATCCATAAGAGATACAAGAAAAAGTTAAATGCAGAAGTTGTTCAGTGAAATGTATTTTTTAGTATTTTATTGTATCTTTATGGCCTATTATATATTTTGTTCCGGTTGGTCGCGGTGAGTCAGCGGAGGTATTTATGAAAATTCGTAAACACCGCTCGGCAAAAATATGGGATTGCAAAAATAGTGGATCTGATCAGTAGAGGACCCTATTTGCTTAATGCAAATATACAAATTTACATATATCTTGCTTTTAAATTTATTTGTGTTGTGTCTTTCATTATTGTTTTATCGAATATTGTATTTTTTTTGTATTAAATAAGGAATATTATAGAAAAAGAGTTCTATAATGAAGTGAGAAATTTTGAATACTTATTATTAACGTTTAGAGAATAAATATATGTTGTACCATGATGGTACATGGAAAAAAGTCACCGTTTGAGCCAGTATTTAAGTTTTACTAATAAAAAAAGGTGCAGTATCACGTCTACCTTAATCACGTGTCATATTTTGTTTAAAATTTACTGAAAAATAACCTAAACTATAAAAAAGAAACAAATAATAATTTAACATAATTTAATAAAGGTCATATCTCTTTAAAGGTAGTAAGCAAAGGTCTTTAACCCCACAACTCTTCAATAGTAAAATCAATGAAAGCCGCTATGATAAGTTTAAATGACATGTAAGTTAGGAGTAAGAAATCTTTACTTTATTTATTTTTTATTAAATCTCTTTTTTTTAGACAATTTTTAGTTGCTTTTAATTTTATAAAATTAGAGTAGTTGGTTTTTAGTACTTTCAAACGAAGAGTTTTCTTAAATATAGTGTAATTTATTATTATATTGGTTGAGCAGTAGAGTATCAAATATATAACCCAGCTTTTATTTTTTACAAGTAATATTTTTTTACAAACTTATTTTAGAATTAATGGTAGGGGAGCCCAAGAGGGATTTCTGAAGTTACTACATCGCGTTAGAAAAATATACCGGAGGATACCTTGTACCCTATTAAATACCTCCACCAAATATGAGCCCCATATACAGGGGCGATCATAATATATATATATATATATATATATATATATATATATATATATATATATATATATATATATATATATATATAATATATATATATATATATATATATATATATATATATATATATATATATATATATATATATATATATATATATAGTTTTATTATTTAATATTCTTGGGATTAAAGACCAGATAAAACAAAAATTTTCTAGGGCTGTGACCAATTACAAAAATGAATATAGTTACCTTATTAGTAGAAATTTTTCATATCCAGTCAGTGTTAAAATTTAACATAAACACAACATTTTTGGACGATCACAAAAAGGATTATAGTATGCACATATATTAACACATAGCGACACAATGTGTGATCGTCCAAAAATGTTGTGTTTTATGTTAAATTTTAACACTGACATATGGAAAATTCTACTAATAAGGCAACTATATTCATTCTTGTAATTGATCTAGCCTAGCCATACTCTTTCTCTTTGTATTTACAGTTCTGATGAAGGCCTCATACCGGAGAGCCGAAACGTTAAAATTAAAATAATATTTTATAAAGAAAATTTTGTTTTATCTGGCCTTTAATCCCAAGAATATTAAATAATAAAACAATATACATATAGAAGGCAAAGAAAGAAAACTACATCTAAACTATATATTAAAACTATATATATATATATATATATATATATATATATATACTATCATATATATATATATATTCTAAACTAGGAAGAGTATATTACATGCTAAAGGGTGTGTATTCCACTAATCTGACAATATGAGAGTGACGTTAAGAAAGACGGAGGGCTACAAATTTGTAAAAAAGAACGTAATTTTGACATGCTCGAACGTGTTTTTTTTAATTTAAAGATAAAAATTCAAGGATAACGAAAATAATATAATTCAATACGATTTAAACGATTTCCACAAGCCGAAATCATAAAAATATTTTTTGACATACTTAAAAGTCTATAGCCGCTTAACGCCCCGATGAAGAGTATATAGGGTGTTTAAAATATGGAAAAAACGCAACGGAATTATGTACGCCCCTCTTGGATATTTACACTTAAACTGCAGATACAACAAATCAGACTTGGCACGTTTTGCTTCATTGCAGATTTTTTTAACGAAATCCATGATGACAACCACCAAAACACTTAGCACAAATTGTAGACTAATCTCTTTTTGTATTTTTTATTTGCATTTATTTAATAAATCATAAAAAATATATAAGAAATACGATAATAATTAACTGCAACAACAGCAAGCAAAACTTGACTATGTAATGTCATTTAGCACTAAGATAGTTCAAAATTATTTGGATGAAACGTTGCCAAGTCGCTTAATTTTAAAAGCCAATATGGTTTTATTTAAGTTTTTTAGTATTTTTTAATGCTGAATTTAATTTAATCATTTTTAAGCCATAACTCCATACATAATTTAATCATTTTTGCAGTATCTCTGGCCAAAAATAATAGTCGAGTCAATTTTCAGCGGCACCCACAAAGTATTACGGAGTATCACTTTTATGCATCTCTTTACAATCCTCCTGGAAAAGGTACAAACTTTCCACTCTGTTTGATCTCTTAACTCTTAAGGTTCAGGCGGCGTTAGTACTTAATTTTCTGCCATCTAGGATTTTTGCAACATAAAAAAAAATTTAAGCATGTTATGTATAATTAGGATTATTTTCAAAGTTATGCGATTTTACTGCTTTTTAGAATATCCACTTTATTTACTGTTTTTTGCCATAATCCAAATTTTCTAATCTTTTTGTATGTTAAAGGTCACAATCGTTGGAACATACCATGAAATTTAAAAAATAACTTATTCTTTTGATGTGCTCATTTGAATTTTATCGAACGAGTTGTTATGGAAACTCAAGGCAAACAAAGATTTTCCAGTCCTGCACCATACTAATAAACACGAAGCATTTAATTTTTGCTTTATTCCCTGATTTTAGGAATTGCGTGTCATAAATCTCTTGATTGTGAATTAACTTATATTCTGGTAAGAACACAAATAGTTCGTCCTAAGGTGTTTTAACAAAACTTAAAATTGTTTAATAAAAGTCTTTTTACATAAAAAAATAATAAAATTTTTGGGTGTACGTTTTTTATTCTATCATTTTACATTTATGATAATGTTATACAGACTCTCCACGGATGGGGTTTACAAGAGGACAAAATGGAACAAAAATTACATTTTTCGAAAAAAGTCATTCTTTATAAAAAAACTTTTGCTTGTAAAAAAAAATTTCCCTCCTATGGTCTTCCAACTAAACTCTGCTCTTGGCTCTCCAGTTATCTTTCTAATCGACGTATGTCAGTCATTGTTGATGGCCACTCTTCAAGCTTTCACGAAATTAATGCTGGAGTGCCTCAGGGTTCAGTACTAGCACCAACTTTGTTTCTTCTTCACATCAACGACCTTCTTTCTTCCACAACCAATCCCATTCATAGTTATGTTGACGATAGTACCCTGCACTCCACTTTTCAGGTTCCCAAGCCAATCTCTCAACCCGACTTGGAAGGCAAACGCAGGGCGATGCAGATATCTCTTTCACAGGATCTCAATTTGATATTGGATTGGGGCGCCAAAAATCTCGTTCAATTTATTGCATCCAAAACACAATCATGTTCCTTGTCGCGAAAAAAATCATCAAACACTCACCCTTTGCTTATGAGTGGCCAGGTTTTGCAGAGCGGGGACACGTTTAACCTTGTGGGCGTCACATTTGAAAATAACCTTAGCTGGCATAAACACATTGTATCTATAGCCACCGCGGCGTCAAAAAAGCTTGGATTTCTTTTCCGAGCCAAAAAGTATTTTTCCCTTCCAATTTATACACTTTGTATGTGTCCCAAATTCGACCCTCTCTGGAATATTGTTTTCATGTCTGGGGAATGGCATCCCCTACAACCCCTCAGCATTCTTGATGTCATTCAAAGAAGGGCTATTCGTCTTATTAATGATCCTTTACTTACTCAAAAAGACTTCCTTCTCTTGCCCATCGTCGAGCTGTGGGAGATCTATCGCTCTTCTATAGATACTTTCACGGCTTCCGACGAATTATCCAGTATAGTCCCTCCTCTTGCAGCTCCCAACAGAGAAACTCGTGGTGCCGCACGTATGCATCCCTATACGGTCCAATTGGACAGGCCCCGAACATCCCATTTCGTTCGTTCTTTTATCCCTAGAGTTTCTGAGACTGTGGAACCTACTGCCAGCGGAGGTCTTTCCTTCCCTCCCAAATCTTCAAGTTATTAAGTCCCGTGTTAACAAACTTTCTCTCACCCTGGTTAAGACACCCACGGTACGTTAGTATTTAGGCTTTCAGCCTTCGTGGATTGTCAAAAGAGAAAAAAATAAAATTGATTCACGAATAGAAAATGCTGATTTTCTATACAGGGTTTGCAAAAACTTGATTTTCTCCAAGAGTACTAACTTTACTTTTTACTTTTAAGCAAAATATTATTTAGACAAGGTATTCAGAAAGTCCCATATTTTTGTTATTTTACAAGATATGACAAACAAATTTAAATAAGAGTTGTAGGGATTCCAAATACACATGTCCTAAAAATATTTCGAGGTATACAGAGGGACCCAATATTGCTGTGTTAGTTTATTTAAAAATAGATTTTTGGGACAGTCTGTATACATCAAAATATTTTTAAAGACATGCCTGTTTAAGAACCCTACAACTCTTACTTAATACTTTTGTCATATCTTGTTAAATAACAGAAATATTGGACTTTCTCCGACGACTAAGGTTACCCCAAAATGTTTGTCTGCCAAGGAGGTGGAACTGTCAAAATTGTCTGGCGACTGAAGAAGTATCTTTAAATAGATATACCAAAGTAACATATCTAAAATTCAACTTTCACAAAATGACAAAGTTAAGTTTCAATTCATTAACCTTTGGTATCTGGTAGTGATGGGCACTAATCGCATTATTTCAATAATCGGATTGTCAGGTTATGAATGAATTTAATAATCGAATTATAATTCGAATTAATAATAATCGTATTTACTTTTTCGTTTTTCTAGAAAAAAGTGGAAGAGCAAAAAAAGGTCCTGCCTCTTATCTGTAAAATCAGGTTGTTTTTCGTAATTCAAATTATCTCCGTAATCAGATTATTTTTCGTTATTCTTCTAATAATCTATGTAATCAGGTTATCTTTCGTGATTCCGATTATCTGAGTAATCAGATTATTCAGTAATTCAAATTATCTCGTCATTAAAATTATCTGTGGAATCAGGTTATTTATAGGTTAATTCACATTAAACTGCGTAATCGGATTATACCGATTATTTCAATAATCACTAACGAAGGTCTGCCACTTGCGGGCTCTTACTCTATATGTAGAATCTCTCAAATCAAAGCGCAAGCCTACAGTTTTAACGTCAACGAATTAAAGCTCTAATATAACCAAAAGTACTCGCAACCCCATACTTAGTTTGGTTCATTCTTCCACCACTAGAACAACAAAGACTCATTTGTTTACATTGAATACGCTGTGAAACTTCGTGAAAAATGAAATGTCTAAAAATGTTAATTAAATGTTTTCAAAGACCGGAGTGTCGTATCATATAATATTGCAGTTAATACTTAAAAAACATTCCAAACATTAATAAAAATCTTTTAAATGTAAAAATAAATATTATGTGATTTTAAAGATAAGAAATAAGCCTGGATTGTTGTTTTATCCTGGACATTTGAGAAATTTTAAGTGCTTAATTTTACGGGTAAATAGCTGTGGTATAAATATTTATTTGTTGTGTAACTTTTTAAAATAAAATGACACCAGAGACACCCAGTTCTTCTGGCAGTGATACGTCGAGACCTCCGGTAAAATGTGGTGAGGAAAGACTCATGGTGGCCGTAAGGATAAGGCCTCTTGAAGAATGATGAGTTGCAGAGGGTGTTATATGCTCCTGATAAGAAGGTTAGTAGGTAACTGGAGAAAAAGATAATTAGTTATTTAACTAAATCAAAGATGTTTTTAAACTTCCTTCATTGTTTTAATTTATTTAAAAACAAAGCCATCCAACTGGTGTGTATCTTCAATGGGGTGGGACAAAAATTCTGCTATTTTTATTTTGATTTTTAAAATAAAAAATTGGTTCCTAGTTCCTAGGAACCTCTAGAGAAAGCTCGGCAACAATAAGCTTCTAATTTTAATCACGAAAAATCCGGGCTCTTATATTTTTCTGCATATTTTTCTCAGTCCCAAACAATCTCACAATTCGTTATTCATACAGTAAAAAAGGTCAAAGATTGAAGAATAATAACCTATTTATTTTGAATGTTGTAAATTGCTAGAAAATTATTATTAAAAAATCCTGACTTTTGCTTTCTTTATAACAAAGAAAAATCGGTTGTCTGCAAAGTCAGTTTTCTGACGATTGACACCACATTCACTTTTCACTGCACGCTCACTCAAGTAGAGAGAGAAACAGATGTCGAACGCTGCCGAACACGGAGAGCGTGCCTCTTTGTCGCTCGTTCCGCGCTCTCACTTGCACTTTAAGCCTTAAATGGAACGCGCGAGGTAACGGCACATGAGTCATGTTTTTGGTGCGTGCAGCCGGGTCCATCGAATTATAAGACGTTGTCAGGTTAAAAAAAAAATATTGCAATTTTTTCTTATTTTTTACCCAAAAGTATTTAAATAATAAGGGACTTTATTGTTTTTTTTTGTTATCGATTTTGTACTCTTTTACCACTTTTACGGTCATACTGTAGTATTACTTATAAAATACAGCGGGTCTACTAAGTTCGCACCATATGGAAAATGTTTTAATATTAAGTTTATAGTCCAGGAGTTCGTGTGGAGAGCTTCGTCATTTTGTAAGCTGAAAGTTTGTCAGCACATGCTCCCAACATAGGTAGAAGCGATGGTAGACTATGAAGTTTGACTCATAGTGGCTTTGACATGAGTACCAGGTACCAAAGGTTAATAAATTAAAACTAGGTTTTGTCATTTTGTAAAAGCTAAATTTTACATTATGTTGCTTGTGAGTACCTATTAGAAGATATTTCCTTAGTCGCCAGACAGTTTTGACACTTCAACCCATTGACAGACAAATATTTGTGGTGGTTCAATAGTCTGATAAAGACCAATATTTCTGTTATTTGACAAGATATAACAAAAAGTGTTATATGTGATTTGTAGGGTTTTGAATGAGAATGTCCTAAAAATATTTTGATGTATACAGAGTGTCCAACAAAAAGTTATGGCTTTAAGTTTCATTTAAAAAAATATATATTTTTGGAACACTCTGTATACATCAAAAATATATTGAGTGAATGCCTATTTAAAAAACCTACAACTCTTATATGAGACTTTTTGTCATATCTTGTTAAATAACAAAATATTGTACATGGTCGGACCATTGAGTCACTCCAAAATGTTTGTCTGCCAAGGGGTTGGAACTGTCAAAACTGTCTGCCGATTGGGAAAATATCTTCAATAGTTATCCAAGTAATATATATTAAAATCAGCTTTAACAAAATAACGAAGTTTTTGTTTCAATTAATTAAGCTTTGGTACCTCGTACCTCGCCAAAGCTACTATGAGTCAAACTTCACAATCTACCATTGCTTCTACCGATGTTGGAGAGCATGCATTGACAAACTTCTTAGGTTTCACAAAATGACGAAGGTCTGCCGCTTACGGGCTCTTACCCCGTTATGAAAATAAGTTATTCTTTATAAAAAGTTCTGCATAGTGTAAAACCTGAAATGCAACTATCAGATATTAAATGTTTGCGGTGGTATACGAGGTATGTCTAAAAATACGAATTTTGTTCAAGAGGAAAGTCCCCCATTCCTCATAATATCGATTTTTTCTTATACATAAAAAGATATTTATCATTAAAAATAATATTCAAATATGCAAAATGGTACATTTTAAAAACTTTTTATTTTATTTTTTATGTATTAACGGTGAAATTTAAGTTTTCTGTTATTTTCAATCGTAGAAATCGGGACAAATGAATAAAAAAGCGAAAAGAAGGTCGTTGCCTTTGAAATGTTCAAATACTTTTAATAAAAAATTTTCGTCAACAAAAGCCCTCTTGACACGCAACAACTCGGGGACTTTTTCAAGAAATCGGGATTTTTTTAATTCGCCGGAACGCGAAACTTTCCTTCAAAAGCGGACTGTCCTAACAATATCGGGACGTGTGGTCACTATATCGTTAGAGCGTATTTATTTCGAAATGTAAATGTTACAGACTTTCAAAAAATGTGTTTAGGTTATAGAATTTTAGAGTTAGGATCATTTAATTTAGTTTGTTAATTTATTTGAATAATTTACCTTAGATTTTCCAAGTTCTTTCATCAGTTTCGAAGGTTTCCGAAAACGTCCGAATTATCCATTGAGAACTTTTATGCCATCCTGTACTATGGAATTTTCACGATATTTCTCGAAGATTCTAGATCATTCTTTACTCTTCCACCATACTATAAAAGGGCGACGGGAAACCTCCGATCAGTTAGTATAGATTCGACTTTGTGGTGTAAACTTCGAGACGTTGACAAGTAAAGATTTTGTCGTTGTAACCATAGTTACGTTGGATTGTTAATAAAGGTATAAAAACGAAAGCACGTGTTTTTATACGAGTTGTTTTGGAACAGTAATATGGAAAGAAAGCTTAAGACTTGTCAAAACAGCGAGAAGTCACAGAAACGCTTATTATCGCAAAAAATTCTTGAAAATAAGCAAGTTTGAATATTTAAATGCTATTTTTAATCCTAAACATCTTTCCTAAATAAAAAATTTCAACATTATGAAAAATAAAGGTACTTTCCTCTTAAGAAAAATTCATATTTTTTGACATACGTCGTAAACTACTGCAAAAAATAATATCTGATGATTGCATTTTAGATTTTAGATCAGGCAGAACTTTTATAAAGAATATATATTATAAAAGAACTCTTTTTTGTTAAATTAATAATAAAAAGTTTTCTATATGGTGAAAACTTAAGTAGATACGCTGTATATTTAAATATGATAAAAATTTACCCTTTTTCTCAACCATTAAATGTAGATTAAGTTTTAAGTTCGACACAAGCACAATATGCGTAGAAATCCTTATCTTTTAGGTTGGAAATATAAATATCAACGATATGTCAGAATTTAAGACAAAAATATGCAAATTTTTGATAACAGCATTTCTGTGCAATCAGTAAGATCATATTCATGCAAAAAGGTACTTAATTTTAAAACTACTTAGGCAATTACTTATAAATTATTTAAATTTTAAGTTAGCATTTACGTGGGAAATATTATTTATTATGTAATAAGAGTGAAAAACTTTTTCTCCGAGTGTGGGTAGAAGTTTGTTTATCTTTCTTGTTCAAAAATAGGATATTTTAAGCAATTATTTTTTATTACCTGAAAACTATTAATGTCAAAATAATGTTAAAAATCTAGTTTAATGCTAAGTGTCTATTGTATATTGTGTTAAATTAAATTGTATGTTTTCGCTATATTTATTTAAAAAATGGAAGACCTTGGCACAATATATTAAAATATGATACACAGCGTGTCTACTTAAGTTCGCAGCAGATGGAAAACTATTTTGAAAAAAAGTTATTTTTATAAAAATTTCTGCATTGTCTGAAACTTCAAAATGCAAGTAACCGATTTTTTTCACTGGTATACAAAGTATCTAAAAAAATATGAATTTTGCTCAAAGACAAAAGTACTTTTATAAGGAATAACTTTTTGTCATAGAATAAATAATAAAAAGTTTTCCATATGGTGCAAACTTAAGTAGAGACACTCTGTCCCTTTTCAGGGCCTCATGAGTTTTTATACATTTAAAAATAGATGAAAAACGCATGTTAAAAAGTCAGATTCCTTATGCCTATATATTAAAATTTCACTAAACAAACAAAAGGGGTGAGACTTCGACAGATGATAAAAGCATCAAATTGCTTGGGTTTAGCCTTTATCCTCAAGTTAAACTGGAGAAATCATGTTTCTTCATTGTTATCTAAATTATCTAGAGCTCGGTTTGTGATCGGAAGATTGAGAGAAGTGGTATCTATGGAGGTCTTGAAAAAAGCTTACTTTGGACTAGCGCACTGTCATCTAACCTACGGGGTTCTGGTGTGGGGTGCGAGTGTAGGCGCACCTGAGGTATTGATAGCTCAGAAAAAAATCATCCGAGCAATGTGTGGTGTCGCATATTACGAACATGCTCGACCACTGTTTATAGCCCTTAAAATAATGACTGTTACCGGTGCATATATATTAGAGGCAATTTTATGGGTACATAAAAATAAAAGCAATTTTAAAAGCGGAGCAGAGATACATGAATATCATACTAGGGCTAAAAATCTGTTAAGACTACCCAGGGTAAATCTGTGCAGAACGGACACCGGAGGGAATCACTACTTGTTAAGTTATACAATAAAATACCCACTGACTGGAAAACATTTAACATAAAAATATTAAAAAGGAAAGTCAGAGGCTTTCTCATCTTCAAGAGTTTTTATAAAATTGACGAGTTTATGAATTGGACGGGCGAATGGAAGTGACGATTTATTTCTGTGTTCTGTTTGTTCTTCTTTAAGTTAAGTAATACATTTTTTTTAAACTGTCTGTACCTTTTACAATTTTAATATTGTGTTGACGTTAAAGTTAAGTTATATTTGTTTTTTAAATTTGTCTTTACTTTTTACAATTTTACTATTGTGTTGACGTACCAAAACAAATGTATTTTATGTATTTTTGTATGATTTATGGTGAATAAAATATGAATATGAATATTACAAATGCCTTCATAGGAAACAGCAGAAAAATAGAATTTTTATAAAATAAAAATAAATTTCTCCGTCCTGGCATGTTATGATTTACTTTTTTTTTAATTGGCAAGTTTAACGAAACAAACACGGGAGTTAAAGAAGTCTATCTAAATTTATACAGGGTGTTCATTTAAAAACTTTCCACTCAAGTTATCTTCGAAACGAGACAGATTTGAGAAAATCGCCGAAACACGTCAAGATATTTATTGAGGGGGAACGTTTTACAAAAATTGGACGGCGCCCCTTTAACCCCTTAACCACCAGGGCCACCACCCCAAAATTCTTAAATGAGAAGGCGGGTCAGTGATACATCATTTTAAAGCTCCTGACGAGTACTTTATAACCCTAGAATATGAAGTCAATATCTTCACCTATTGCAAAATGGCGGTACTTTAAAAATTACCTAAATACCTGATTTGGATGGCTATATTTTCGAAACTAATAAAGTTAGATGTACTTAATGTGGTATTTTCTTAAAGCTCAAGCTCAAAGATCTTTTTAATGGTAAAATAATATACAGGGTTCTTAAATAAAAAAATATGTACTTTTTCTTCTACCCTGTATATTACTACCAGTATCACCATTAAAAAGACCTTTAAAAGAGCTTTAAGAAAACACCACATTAGGTACATCTAACTTTATTAGTTTCAGAAATATGGCCATCCAAATCACATATTTAGGTAATTTTTAAAGTACCGCCATTTTGTAATAGGTGAAGATATTGACTTCATATTCTAGGGTTATAAAGTACTCGTCAGGAGCTTTAAAATGATGTATCACTCGACCCGCCTTCTTATTTAAAAATTTTGGGGTGGTGGCCCTGGTGGTGAAGGGATTAAAGGGGCGCCGTCCAATTTTTGTAAAAACGTTCCCCCTCAATAAATATTTTTTTTTTATCTTTGGACAAACCACGAAGGCTAAAAGCCTAAATACTAACGTACCGTGGGTGTCTTAAGCGAGGTAAGAGGGAGTTTGTTGACACGGGACTTAAATACTTGAAGATTTGGGGGAAGGAAAGACCTCCGCGGGCAGCAGGTTCCACAATCTAGAAACTCTAGGGATAAAAGAACGAACAAAGTGAGAAGTTCGGGGCCTGTCCAGTTGGACCGTATAGGGATGCATATGCGCGGAACCACGAGTTTCTCTGTTGGGAACCGTGAGTGGAGGAACTATACTGGTCAATTCTTCAGAGCAGAAGCCATGGAAGTACCTATAAAAAAGCGATAAATCGCCCACAGCCCGACGATGGGCAAGAGAGGGAAGCCTTTCTGTAAGTGAAGGATCATTAATGAGACGAACAGCTCTTCTTTGAATAGAATCAAGAATGCTCAGGGTTGTTGGGGACGCCATGCCCCAGATATGAGAACAATATTCCAAGGGAGGTCGGATTTGGGAAACATATAAAGTGTATAAATTAGAAGCGGAAAAATACTTTTTAGCTCGAAAGAGAAATCCAAGCTTTTTGAAGCTGCCGTGGCTATAGATACAATGTGTTTATGCCAGTTAAGGTTACTTTCAAATGTGACGCCCACGAGATTGAAGGTGTCTTTGCTCTGTAGAACTTGGCCGCTCATAAGTAGAGGATGAGTATTTGATGACTCTTTTTCGCGACAAGGAACATGACTGTGTTTTGGATGCATTAAAATGGACGAGATTTTTGGCGCCCCAATCCAATATTAAATTAAGATCCTGAGAAAGAGATATCTGCATCGCTCTGCGTTTATTTTCCAAGTCAGGTTTGGTGATGGGTTTAGGAACCTGAAAACTGGAGTGAAGGGTACTATCGTCGGCGAAACTATGAATGGAATTAGTTGTGGACGAGAGAAGGTCGTTGATGTGAAGAAGAAACAATGTTGGTGCCAGAACTGAGCCCTGAGGGACTCCAGCATTTATTTGGTGAAAGCTTGAAGAATGGCCGTCCACAATAACTGATATACGTCGATCAGATAGATAACTAGAGAGCCAAGTACAGAGTTTAGTTGAAAGACCATAGGAGGGAAGTTTATTAAGAAGTGCTGCATGCCAGACCTGGTCAAAAGCTTTGGATATATCAAGAGCAACGATCTGGGACTCACCTAGAAACTCAAGAGACTTATTCCAACAGTGTGATACGAAGGAAAGAAGATCTGCTGTAGATCTTTTGTGGCGAAATCCATACTGCCTGTCGTGCAAAATTTTGTGTTTTTCCAAATACTTAAGAATTTGTGAATTAATTAATTTTTCCATTACTTTACAAAGAACTGAGAGAATTGAAATTGGTCTATAGTTAGATGGAAGCGATTTAGATCCTTTCTTGGGAATAGGTTGAACACGTGCAGCCTTCCAGCTCTCCGGAAAGATACCTGTGTCCTAAGAAATTCGAAAGAGCCGAGTTAAGATTGGTGCAAGTTCTGGAGCACATTTTTTTAAAACGATTGCTGGTATGCCGTCCAGCCCAGACGATTTCTTGGTGTTAAGGGAGGAAAGGATACGCTTAATGTGTTTTACTTTAAAAATAATAACGGGCATTTTATAAGGAACTGGGGTAATCGTTGGAATTGGATGATTTACGGGAGGGTCAAGGGTTGAATTGGCAGCAAATTGTTTGGCAAATAGTTCTGCCTTCCCTTTAGCAGTTGAAATAATTTCATCTTCCAAAGTTAGTGGTGGAAAAGAACTGGCACAAAAGTTCCTACTTATGTTTTTCGCAAAGGACCAGAAGGATTTGGTACCATTTGAGCAAGAAAGAACTTTGTTTTTGATACGATTGTCGAAGGAGTCTTTGGCTTCAGAAATTGTTTGATTGTAGTAGTTTCTTGCTTCAATGCTGGCCTGTCGGTTTTCTGGACTAGGATCCTGTAGAAAGTTCTTGTGAGCCTGAACTTTTAAAGTTCTGGCTTTTTCACAAGATTTGGAAAACCAGGGTTTGTTATTGGATTTTTGGGGTTTTTGATGGTGTGTGGAATATAGGTTTCAATGCCCAATTGAATTGATTCAGTAAGTTGATTGCAAATTTGGGAAGGGAATAAATATCTTGACATGTTTCGGCGATTTTCTTAAATCTGTCTCGTTTCGAAAATAACTTGAGTGGAAAGTTTTTAAATGAACACCCTGTATGTTTCGAGGTCATTGTCTAAGTGTCCCTTTAACTTCGGTTAGCAAGAACGATAATTGTAGTCTATTTCCACTACCTCTATTAATTTTTAAAAACAGAAAAAATATTTGGAAAGTGTATTTTTATAGTAGCAATATTTTTGTCGAATGTCACTATTCTAGCGCTTTTCGTTTTTGAAATAAAAAATATAAATATTATTTTCTCGCCATTTTTGTACCGCGATATCTCCCTAATGGTTGACTTTTGACCCTATGTTTATAAAGCAAACTACCCTTTATTTTAAACAAAAAATCATCTTCTTAAATTTTTCGCATTTGTTTAGAAACACCCTGTATATGTTAAAAAAACTACGTAGTTGTTTTCTGGGACTCGGATATATAGAAAAGTTCTATTTTTTTGGTAACTAGGTTCAAAAAAACGACATTTTCGTCTTAACGAAGCAGATAGTGTCTAACAAATTTTCTGTTGCTAGTTTTGAGCTGTTATTTCGTGCAGATGCAGCTTTTCTTTCGTGATTATCGCACGGCAGGACAAAGAAAAAACAAAATTAAATTTGTAAAATGTGTGACGTCTACTCCTGTTAACGTAAAAGCCTGCCTGAGTAAGCAATAAACAGGATCTATTTATAGTTTTAAAGTAAACGTGCCTTTTTACCTGATTTGCATATAAACGACTTATCCGTGTGAGATTGAACCACCGATTTGAAACTAGGTTTTGGTTGGATTTTCCATTCACTGACGGTGAGATAAAACATCGGCGTAACAACAATGTGGTAGTTCTTACGTAAATAATAAAAAAAAACGATAATTTTAAAAAATTTAATGAAACAAAACAAAAATGAAAAATTGTTTAGTAACACAATAAAAGAATTAAAACACAATATAGTCATAAATGGGAATTATAAAAAGACAAATACAGGGGTCCGGAAAGGTGAGGCTAAAAATGAAAGGGGTGATAGAATGACCCAAAATAGTGGGGGTACTTTACATAAAAAATAGTTCTATCGCGCTTCGTTAGGGAGATATTGACCTTTAAAGTTAGAATATTAAAAAATATTTCAATTAGCTATTACTTTGGAACAATTTCCGCAGTGCCAATGATATTTAGTTAATTAAATAACATGTATGTATTTTTGACACAATTGACAAATTTGACATTTTGCTTTGACAGTTTGATTCCCCCATCATTTTTGTACAAAAAAGGTATACCTTATTTAAATCGATTTCTTGCCCGTTTTTTATAAAATCGGCGCGCATTTTAAATCCAGACATAGCAGAATTTTGTATGTTATAATATATTCAATTTTTTGAGAAAATTAATAATCTTGGTAAAATTATTAAAAATGGTGTTTGTAAGCCTCTTAAACTTTATAGTACAAGATAAAGACTGTTTTTTTTATAATTTTACCATAGTTTAATAATTTTCTCAAAATATGGATTTTATAATTATATTCAAAAAGCTGGTATGTCTGGATTTAAAATGCAATTTTATGAAAAGCGGTCCAAAATATCTATTTAAACAAGGTATTCCCTTTTTGTTCAGAAATAATAAAGAAATCCAAATGATGCGTAGTGTTCTTTAAATCTTTTTCGAAGCTTCGGCCTGTTTGTCCTATGTAGCAACTATTGCACTCTGAACATTCTAGCTTATAAACTCCAGATTTTTTATGTTTATTAATCTTGTCTTTTACGTTAAAAAGGTGGTTGGATAATTTTTGCGATGGTTTAAATGCTATTTTCATATTATTTTTACTTAAAATATTTGCTATTTTGTCAGATATAGGTCCAAAATATGTAAGGGTTGTGTATTTTTTGCCCGAGTTGGATGCTGTTATTTTTGGGTATATTTTACTTATGGTATTTAATTTCTGTTTTTTGTTAATTAGGTTATTAATGTGTTTAATTTTGTAGCCGTTATTTATGGCAATCGATCTGATGGTATTTAGTTCTTTGTTTAATTTGTCTTGTTCTAGTGGGATGGCAAAGGCTCGGTGAACCATTGATCTATATGCTGAAAATTTGTGGCTATTTGGGTGATTAGAGTTACTAGGAATGGTTGTATCTGAAAATGTGGGTTTTCTATAAATATCAAATTTCAATTTATTATCAAATTTTGTTATGCTTATATCTAAGAAATTAATACAGTTATTTTCTTCTTTTTCTACTGCAAAAAGCTTAGTACTAGATATATATGTAGATGCTTGTTATTGAAAATTGTAATTGGGCAATGCCCGTTAATGAGTAAATAAATAAAATAAATAAATAAATAAATAAATAAATAAATAAATAAATAAATAAATAAATAAATAAATAAATAAATAAATAAATAAATAAATAAATAAATAAATAAATAAATAAATAAATAAATAAATAAATAAATAAATAAATAAAAAACCTTGCTACATAGTATCTTTGCTTGTTTTTATTAAGAAGAATATTGTTTGCATACCATAATCTTGGTTAGTTTTTCTTATATCTCTCAATGAATAGCTTGTCTAGCAGATCGTGTACTTTAACAGGGGTTTAAGGTACAGTTTCCATATATTTCTCCGGAGTTCTTTATTGTGGAAATTCATTTATAGATTTCTTGGCTTGTTTACATAAATCGTTAGAGAATCTATTTTATGTCAGCTGTTTTGACGTCCGGCTAAAGTTTGCTTAGGGTTTTGCTTATGGTCGCATAGCGCAAGGGGTTGTTTGTAAGGTGCTTTGTATGGAGTTGGTCGATCTAACGTCACATAATTTTGCTGCTAGTTCAGTTAATGCGGTTTACAGAAAAACTTACCCACCATTAAAAAAATTAATATGCCTGACTTATTTAGAATCTTTTTCGTTTCCTTTTTCATTATTAGTTCATAATTTAAAATATTGTGATTCGCAATTTGTTTTGCAATTCATTATTAATTTTAATTATTTATTTTTTGTAAGTAAATACTAAAAATTAACTAGCTTCTATAACAGTGTTCTTTCTTTTTAAATATATTTTTTCAAGTTATATGGTGTTACTATTTTTAAGTTGTTTTTGTTTAACCACTCTTCAACGCTATAAACTAGATAATGCAAGTCAAAACATCTAATAATATTTGATTTTTATATTTTTATTTATATTTATACATTTTTCTTTGTATGGTTTAAAAAAAATTAGTATTTAAAAAAGGTTTTATTAGGAAAAAATAATGATATACATTAAAAAAAACTATACAGAAATATGCACCACTGAGTAAACTATTAAGTCATTTTTTGTTATTATGAAAATCAATTAAAATATTATATTTCCTAACTAGTGCTGAAAGTGCTACTTTTCCAGAGTTCGGCCAAGCAGTAAAGTGCGAAAAAGGCACTTTCGGCACGTGTTAGAAACGCTATTTTTTCTACGAGCATAAGGAAAACATTAAAACCAAATTTCATTATTTTCTTTTATTATTTTAATACAAGGCTACCAAATGCTCTACCTATACTTATTATTAATGTTGGTAAATGAAAATTCTTCATTGCGACTCTCTAAAATTTGGTTCAAAATGTAGTGTGGAAAAGTAGTGCGGAAAAGTATAGAAGGAACAGTTTAAAAATCTAAATTCGGTGCTCTTTGATAAGAAAAAAATTCACAAAAAAGTTTAAAGCAAATAAATCGGCATGCTTGTCTTCGCGGCCGCCTTTGCTATATTTCTTTTATGATATGCCGGTTGATGCAGGTGGTCATCGCACTATGGGATAGAAATTATTTTTTTGGTCAAAATTCTGAAACTTACCAATCTAACTTAAAATGAGGTGCTTTTTACTGGAAAAATATTATAAATTATTACAAATGCTTTTTGGAAACCTAAAACTTATTATATATTATTATAAATTTACACCCCCTTAACATTATTATTTTTATTGTACAAAATAAACTAAAATGTCAGCTTGTTTGGTTAATTCGGTAGTATTCTAATCAGTAATCCGATGATTATTATCTCATATGATATACAGGGTACGACAATAGGTATGGTTTTTTAAATGGAATACCCTAAATATTATATCACCACCAAAAAATCTTGTAAAATGCTTTAAAAAATACTACATTTGATGTGTCTATCTCAATTAGTTTCGGAAATATGACCATCCACATCTGAAAAATAATTTTAAATTATTCTTAGAAGCGTAATAGAGATACATCTTCCCAACTTCTTTTTATTTTTTAACGTATAAAATAAATAAAAAACACTGTTTTGTTGGGTAGATTCTGTAGAATCCATATCTTTCATCAGAATCCTTTTATCTTTTAGGATATACAGTGTAGGACAAAACATATTAAATTTTAAAATGGAAAACCTTGTAAATTATAAAAATATCTTGTATCTGTTCTTACACTCAGAAGTAGCAAAAAGTAGGAAGGCAATTGTAAGTACAAAAACTAAAAAAGAAAAAAATCTTTGACAAAAGTAGCGAGACTTCGCGAGACTGCATCGGAAACACAACAATAGCTCTTATTATTTAAATTGTTTTACTTTTTAGTAAACAAGGCTAATATTAAACTAAGTAGATTAAATGTTGTATATTTATGTTTACTTAAAATACATTTTCAAGTTTCTGATTACCCCAATAGAAGTCGTCATATCCTTTTATTCTTTGAAATAGACAGCATGAGCCATTAAAATTTCAAAGTTGCTTTTTGGCCAAAATAATGGATTTCTATCTCATAGTGTATCGGCGCGTCGCTGTAAAGGATAGGCGCGCTGATTGCAGACGGCCTTTTTATGTTTTTTTGTATTATTTTCAAAGGGTACCGAATTTGCGTCTTTAAAATGTTCTTACTATACTTTTCCTCACTTGTGCGGAAAGGTAGTGTGGAAAAGTTACACGTTTAGAACTAAAATGCGTGCGGAAAAGTGAAAGCAAAATTGCAGATAAAACAATAAAAATATCGATTTTACTTATTTACCACCGTGTATATTATAAAACAATACTCGCACATGTTTAGAAAGGTTCTGCACATATTTAAAACATACCTACAATAAATTCCCAGGATATAATTTAGGTATTAAAATGCAAAGCAAAAGATTTACCAAGCCTGATAAAAAGGCAATGTTACGTAAGTGTAGGCCTAAGAGCGATTTATGATATTATTAGCAACAATTTGTTATAAGCTTTATGTACATTAGCGAGGTATATTAATATAACACTGCAGCAAAAAATATATATTTTTTCAGTGGTGTAACACCGTACATTAACGTATTAATACCTTTTTGTTAAATATCTTATAGATAGATCTAATAATATTAGAGGTATTATTTATGTTTTAAGCCTAATAATATAAATAATTAATAGTTTAAAAAAACTAAAAAAACACGCTTTTATATGCAACCGAACTAAAAATTAGAAAATAATTTTCATTAAAAAAATATTGTCATTTCATAGTAAAAAGCGTGGGGTGCATTTTACTATTTTTTTATAACTTTTCCATCATTGATATTGGCAAATATAATAATTATAACATTTAATATATTAAACACCCCACGCTTTTTACTATGAAATGACAATATTTTTTTAATAAAAAATTATTTTCTAATTTTTAATTCGGTTGCATATAAAAGCGTGTTTTTTAGTTTTTTAAACTATTAATTATTTTTCATTTTTTAGTTTTTGCTACTCTTGACAAAATGGCGAAAATTTTTTTAGTGAACAAGAGTAGCAACCCACTAAAAAATTTCTTCTCCATTTAGTAGCAAAGTTTGAAATGTTGCCAACAGATGGCAACCCAGTCAAAGTTTGGAATGTTGCCAACAGATGGCAACCCACTAAAAAATTTCTTCTCCATTGAGTGGCAAAGTTTGAAATATTGCCAACAGATGGCAACCCAGGTGTTGTTTTTATAATATAATGGATTTTTTTTCCTGGCGATTAAAAACAAGATAACGGGATACTTTTTGCAGATTATTGCATTGTCATGGGTCATTAATAAGTGTGCAAAGTTTCAAAGAAATCGAATAGCTGGAAGTTGGTTAAAATTAGGCTCAAAGATTCCGTTACATAGATAGCCAGATGGATAGTTACAACCCAAGTTAATAAAAGCGTGTTAAAAACAGTAATTGATCACCAGAAATATTGTTTTAAAGAATATTTTTGTTTTAATTTTCTCATTTCGTTTGAGATACTTTTAAAACAAGTTTTCGTTGTACATCCAATTCATTCATTGTTATGCTGACGATAGGACCCTTCACTCCACTTTTCAGGTTCCCAAACCAATCTCTCAACCCGACTTGGAAAGCAAACGCAGGGCGATGCAGATATCTCTTTCACAGGATCTCAATTTGATATTGGATTGGGGCGCCAAAAATCTCATTCAATTTAATGCATACAAAACACAATCATGTTCCTTGTCGCGAAAAAATCATCAAACACTCATCCTTTGCTTATGAGTGGCCAGGTTTTGCAGAGCGGGGACACATTTAACCTTGTGGGCGTCACATTTGAGAATAACCTTAACTGGCATAAACACATTGTATCTATAGCCACCGCGGCTTCAAAAAGCTTGGATTTCTTTTCCGAGCCAAAAAGTATTTTTCTCCTTCCAATTTATACACTTTGTATGTGTCCCAAATTCGACCCTCACTGGAATATTGTTTTCATGTCTGGGGAATGGCATCCCCTACAACCCTCAGCATTCTTGATGCCATTCAAAGAAGGGCTGTTCGTCTTATTAATTAGCCTTTACTTACTCAAAGACTTCCTTCCCTTGCCCATCGTCGAGCTGTAGGAGATCTATCGCTCTTCTATAGATACTTTTACGGCTTCTGCTTCGACGAATTATCCAGTATAGTCCCTCCTCTTGCAGCTCCCAACAGAGAAACTCGTGGTGCCGCGCGTATGCATCCCTATACGGTTCAATTGGACAGGCCCCGAACTTCCCATTTCGTTCGTTCTTTTATCCCTAGAGTTTCTAGACTGTGGAACCTACTGCCAGCGGAGATCTTTCCTTCCCCCAAATCTTCAAATTTTTAAGTCCCGTGTTAACAAACTTCCTCTTACCCTGCTTAAGGCACCCACGGTACGTTAGTATTTAGGCTTTCAGCCTTCGTGGATTGCCCAAAGATAAAAAAAAGTATTTTTAAGAAATATTCTAAAAAAAAGAAGTCATTTGATGCCAAATCAGGACTGTACAGCGAAAATTCATTATTTTTACAGAATAAAAAAGTAATCTAGTGTAACAACCTTTTTGGTCGTTACAAGTATAAATATAATCTAGTAAATATTTTACAATAAAATTTGCAAATTAAGAATTTTGTGGTTAGTTTTGGTTAAGTTTAATAATCATTTTATAGTTGGAAATATTCAAAGGGAGATTTAATGTCAGATAGGGCCTATTGATTTTACTAAATTTAAATTTCTTACCTTAAATTAATAAATAATCCATGAAGAAAAATAAAAACTTAGAATTATTTTGGTCATTTCAATTTCACAACACATTTAAAATAACTTATACCCGCAATCTCGGCTTGAGAAAAAGCGTGCGTATAAAACAAAATACAAGGAATATTATACACTTTATTTTATTTTACTTTAAAACCAGATATTTTTAATAATTGGAAAACTTTGCCCAAAATACCAAATATTATTGTTTTGTAAAGCCATTTTTGGTACTAAACGTCAGATTTCACCTGCAAGGTGAGTGCGCTATCAATTTGTACGCACAATGGGCTCTGATAAGAGAAAATGTTGCCGTTTATATTGTTACTAAGCTGGTCATTTTAGAATTTTTAATATGTTCTTAATAACTTTAATAATATTATTATTATTCTCTAAAGTAAACTTGTTTTTAATGATTTTCATAAATATAAAGAAAAATTTAATTTTCAAATGAAGGACTTAAGTAGGGGTGTGTTAATTAATTTTAAAAATTGAGGCTGACGTCACTAAAATGTGTTTAAAAATGAAAACTGGCAATTCTTGTTTAGGGATTTATTTATTAAGGGTTGGCAAAAATACATAGAAATGAAGATGTTTAGCGTAACTTTAAATAATATTTTAGCGTAAACCGCGCTATGTTAAATACGCTTTAAAACAATTAAAATTAGGGAATCCTGTATTTTTATAGTAGTTTTTCACTAATTAGGACCTTCGGAATATAAATAGGGCTTAAGGTTGTTTGTTTATAATTTAAAACTTATATATAATTTAACGAAATTAACGTTGTAGCAACATATTGCTAAATGTCTCATGTAATCTAGAATCTTGGTTCCCGAGGTACCTGAGTGTCTTCGAAGAGGAACGGTTTCACGTTCTTTTCCTTTTCTGTGCTGAAATGTGGCAAAGCTAGGACTATTGCTGATCTTGTGTGGTCATCCGCCATTGTTGTGGGATTTAAAGTCTAGTTTTGCAAAGTGTTTTCTTATTGTGTTTCGCGTTAGGCGACTAAGTTTTAGTTCGGTATAAGAAAATACGTGCCAATTAAAGGAATTTCACATTTCTAGCAACCGCCATACCTACCATCGACGGCGTGACGCCATTTTGTAAATTGGCCCTCACAGGTACGTTTTTTTTCAACACTTCAAAATTAATGAGATCAATTAAATTTTACATTTTGTTCTTACGGGTATCTCTATTCTTTTAAGGGGAAAGCATTATTATTCAGATGGTACGACTAGCCATTGTAAGAGATTTTCACACGCAGACATTTTACAGGACCCTCACCTAATCTAAGGAGGTTTGAACTAGAAAAAAATTGAGTAAGTTCGTTCCATTTATTTATTGGTTGTTTTTATTTTAGGGTTTTTTTAGAGCATCTCTTTTAAGAACATTAATTGTGGAACATCTCCTTTTAGAACGTATTTTTTTTCTACAAGGCCCAGTAGCTTATTCTTACATGTTCCGGTTTTTCTTATGGTTCAAAAATAATGTTTATTGGCGTGGTATTTTTCCAAGACAGAGCACCTATACCTATTTAGCAGAGAGAAACATAGCAAGTTTTCATTCAAAAAAAAAAACAAAGGGAATATAATTATTTTCTTAAAATAAATAGCATATAAGCGTTGCCTCTTTATAGTACATGTAATTTGATATTTTGTGAAAAGCCTTGCGTGAAAGCAATCATCATAATTTCCTTTTTTTTATTAATATTTTTATTAATTTAAATTTGCGTATTTATGAAACGACACATATTTCCCCCTCCCTCTACGCTTACGTAAGCTGCGGTAGTGGTGTATACCGGTTGTCCCTAATTTAATTTAACAATTATTTGATGGTTATTTAGTTAAACTCATAGGTTTATTTAGTCGTAGCTTTCACATTGCGCTATATAACAATGATGTATGTTTTATATGATTCGGTAGTTTTATATGATTTGGTATGTTTTATATGATTCGGTAGTTTAAACAGTTTCTTTTTGGAGTTTGGGGATTAATTTATCCTAAAAACCTATAGTGTTTATGCACTTTAGAATATAATAGCAGTTACTTTACTATCTTTTATTTTTGTTTATAAAAATAAATAAACATACTTAGTTATTTACTGGAAAAATTGCTTATTCTTTTTCTATTGTGGCTTTCTTTTAGGTATAGCATCTATAAAAAAAAAAAAACAATTTCGTGGTTTGTGCATAGTACTGAGGGTTTTGATTTAAAACCACGTGGCGCCCTTAATCTTTTTATATGAACATTAGCTTGTTTATTTGCATTTTATGTCTTCGTATATTTCACCCAGCCCTTCTCCACTGTTAAAAGCTGGCGGCAACCTATCAGTACCAACTTAAATAATATAATTCTAACTTTACATATTTTTTTTATAGATGCCTATGTATCGTGTTTAAGATATTAAGGGTGGTTACAAATTTTGGCGCCCAACGTGGGGCTATTGTTATTTGCTTGGCTACGATTATTTTGTTGGCATGGCAACCCTTTTAGGGGGTAGGTTTTATAATATTGGATTTTGATAACCTTTTTAAATTTAAATGTTATTTAGGGTTTTATACGACTCTGCTTAAATAATTTTAATTTTATTTGCCTTATTTTAGTATTATTACCCTTTCAATAGGTGACTCTGTCAGTTTTATTGCTACTGGTTATAATATCATTGTTGGTTTACTATTGCTTAAATAGGAAGTTATTTTTTTGTATTTTAATTTATTTGTCACCATGGCCGATGACTTAAAAATAGAAGTAAACAGACTGTCTAAGTCTGAAATTTTATATGAATTGTCTGTAAGGGGTGTTAGTCATCCGGATGATACCAGTATTGACGATCTAAGAAAAGTTTTAAGAAAGTCTTTAAAATTAGATAAATCCGCTCTTGCTTGTAAGAAACCTACTTACCAGTTTACTTTCGCCGAAGATCTAACTGCTCTTAAAACGGCTTTAAATGAATTGGAAGCTCTTTTAGATGATTTTAATGGGGAGGATGTAAGAAGTAGTAAAAAGATTTCTTCAAAAATTGCTTATGCTTTAGGTCGGTTAAATAGGTCGGAACCGCAAAATAATGAACAAAAGAAAGAAAAATCGGAAATGCGTTTCAACATTTTATTGGCCTATGATAATTTTATTTCCAAAACAAAATCAGATAAAAGAAATAAAAGTGCAACTTTGTTAGATTTGACAGTTTTAAATAGTACAGTACTTCCAGGTTCTTTGACATCAAGTGAGGAGTCTAGTAGTGATGATGACGAGATTAATGTTAATAAAAATAGGTTTAAGCCAGTCCCCTTGCGTGATTGGGGTTTAAAATTTTCTGGTGATAAATCTGATAGGGGTTTAACTTTTAGCTGTTTCTTAGAGCGTGTGAGTGAGTTGAAGCGTTCCAGACATGTTTCACGTCAAATGTTATTTGAGGAGGCTGGTGACCTTTTTGAGGGAGAAGCTAAAAAGTGGTTTAACTTAATAAAAGATTGGGTGACTGATTGGGAGTCATTGGTTAGTGCTATGCGCGAAGAATTTCAAGGTCCAGACTATGACAGGAGGCTCTTTGAGGAAATCAAGCATCGCACTCAAGGAGAAAAATGAAAGTATAGGTAGTTACATTGCAGCTATGAATGGATTGTTTACTCGTCTTCAGCAACCGATTCCAAACGAAGCTAAATTAAAAATTTTGTTAGATAATATAGCTCCCTATTATCAACCTCACTTAGCTTTTAAAGATATTACTTCCGTGATTGAGTTATTATCTTTGTGTCGCAAGCTTGATTCAAAGAGGCTCTTAGTTAATGCGTATGTACCACCACCTAGGAAAAATAAGAGTTTGGAACCAGATTTGGCTTATGCAGAGACTAGTAGTACCTCATCATTTTCCCGTTCTAGCAATATAGGTGCAGACAACGACGTAGCTGGTTGTTCTAAGGCATTTATGAATCGTAAGCATCGTAGTTCTTCCCCGCAAGTCTGTCTAGCGTCGGAAAACCAGAATCTCTCGAATCTTAAATGTTGGAATTGTAATGGAACTGGTCATTACGCATCCGGTTGTTCTGAACCTCAGAAGAGATATTGTTATCGTTGTGGTTATGCAGATGTGACTGTCCGTACCTGTCCCAAGTGTAATAGACGCCAGGGAAACGGAAAAGCAAGATAACAGGGAACGACCAACTGTTATCTACTGCGTCAAATATGGTCGATAGTGAATTTGTATCGTACCGCCGTGTTTTAGATTTTGTTTTGTCACATGCGTATGGTGATGAGAGGCCTTATGTGAATGTTTCAATTTTTGGTAAAAATATTTTAGGACTTTTAGATTCTGGTAGTAATAGTACTTTGATAGGAGGTAAAGGTTGGGATTTACTTAAGAGTATTGGTTTAGGTTATTTAGAAAAATGTTCATTACAGGTTACTGTAGCCAATGGGCAAAAATGTAGTTGTTTAGGTATTCTACGGGTCCCCGTAAAATTGAAAAATAAGGAAAGACTTATTGATATTTTAGTTGTTCCAGATCTTCCACATACCTTAATTTTAGGTATTGATTTTTGGGGTAGGATGGAAATTGTCCCAGATTTGCGTTCTGGTGAGTGGCATTTTTCCAATTCGGATGTGGTGAATATAGCCACGATTGATGTTTTGCAGTCGCGGAGTTCCCTAACTCCTGAGGAAGCAAATGTTTTAGAGAGGCTTGTCGAAGATGTTTTTAATAGGATGGGAGACAAATTGGGTTGTACTACTCTAGTGGAACACAAAATTATTACAGATGCGGAGCCTATAAAGCAGAGATACTACCCGGTTTCCCCTGCTATGATGAAGCATATTGATGATGAGCTTAAGGACATGTTAGCTAAGGGTATTATTGAGCCTTCAAATAGTCCCTGGTCTAGTCCTATTGTTATGGTCCCGAAAAAGGATGGAAAACTTCGTTTTTGTTGCGATTTCAGAAAATTGAACCAGGTAACGAAACGTGACGCGTATCCTCTACCCTATGTATCTCAAATTTTGGACAAATTACGTGACGCCCGTTATCTGTCATCTTTGGATGTTAAGTCAGCATATTTTCAGGTTCCTCTAGAAGAAAGTTCAAAGGAGAAGACAGCATTTACTGTACCATCTCGAGGACTTTACCAATTTAAAAGACTTCCCTTTGGTTTGCACAATGCCCCGGCGACGTGGCAACGTTTGATCGATCGAGTCTTGGGAATGGATTTAGAACCTTACCTATTTGTTTACTTGGATGATATAATTGTTGTGACTCAAACATTTGAAAAACATATTGAGGTATTAAATGAAGTATTTTCTCGCCTACTTTCGGCCGGTTTGACCTTGAATAAAGAAAAATGTCAATTTTGTAGGGCTGAATTGCGTTATTTGGGTTACGTAGTTGACAAAAATGGTTTACATGTAGATCCTGAAAAGATTAATGCTATTCTACGTATTCCCACTCCCACTAAGGTTTCGGAAGTAAGAAGTATTGTGGGCACTGCTTCATGGTATCGTCGCTTTATTCCTAATTTTTCGTCCATTGTATCTCCTCTGACGGAGTTAACGAAAAAGAATGTCAAGTTTCGTTGGACCGACAGACAGGAAGAAGCTTTCCGTACAGTTAAGGAACACCTTGTTTCAGCACCAGTGTTGTCGTGTCCCGATTTCAGTTTACCGTTTTTGTCCAAACAGATGCAAGTGGTTTTGGTATAGGTGCAGTGTTGAGTCAGCAGCACCCCGACGGAGAAGAAGGTTGTGTGTTATTTGAGTAGATCTTTGACCAAGTGTGAGAGGCAGTTTACGACGACTGAGCGTGAATGCCTTGCTGTTGTGTGGGCAATTGAAAAATTGCGACCCTATTTAGAGGGGACTCACTTCACGGTTATTACGGATCATTGGAGTTTAAAATGGTTAGCTAATTTAAAAGAGCCGAATGGAAGACTGGCTCGTTGGGCAGTGAAATTACAGCAATATAATTTTGATGTTTTACATAGAAACGGTAAAGATCATCATGTCCCCGACATGTTATCTCGTTCTGTGCCAGTGGTAGATTTCATTAATATGTGTGATATTTCAGCAGATAACCAAATTTTCGAAAAGGAGTCCGAACAGCAGTTTACCTCTGACAAATGGTATCAGGAGATGGTCTTAAAAGTAAACAAAGACCCTATTAAGTTTTCATCTTGGAGAGTTGTGGGTTCGATTTTATATAAGTATAATAAGCTGGGAACGTTTCCTGAATTGTCTGAAGAAAAGGAACATTGGAAGCGTGTTGTTCCAAAACCTGATAGGAAGGACATCTTGTACAAATGTCATGACGATCCATGTGCCGGTCATCCTGGAATTCTAAAAACTTTTTATAGGGTGAGCCAAAAATATTATTGGCCCAAAATGAAGTCAGATATTACTCGTTATGTAAGGAGGTGCTCAGTATGTTCAAGGTGTAAGCCCGAACAAAGTAAGCCCGCTGGACTTATGCAACCACACCAGGTGGTAGATAAGCCTTTTGAAGTTATTACTTGTGATCTAATAGGTCCATTACCGCGCTCAACTCGTGGATTTAAATATATTTTGGTTATTGTTGACAGCTTTAGTAAATTTACATTGGCTATTCCATTGAGAAATTCATCAGCAAATTTGGTTTGTCGGGCGATTGAAGATAATTGGTTACTGATTTTTGGTCAGCCAAAACGTCTGATTTGTGACAATGGTGTACAATTTCGTGGGAAGGAATTTCGTGGTCTTATGGAATCTTATGGTATAAAAATATCTTTTACAGCAAACTACCATGCCCAGGCTAATCCTACGGAGAGAGCAAATAAAACTCTGGGAACTATGATTCGATGTTATGTTAACGAAAACCATCGTGATTGGGATCGAAATCTGTCGAAGTTGACCTGCGCCATCCGTACTCAGGTACATGAATCTACTGGACATAGTCCATATTTTGTTGTTTTTGGTGCTAATATGCCAAATAATTTTGATCCTGATAATACAAACTTTGATTCGTCACAGTTTTCGGGTGAGAAGAAATTATTAACGAATAGAATGGAAGCTTTTAAAAAGCTACATGCAGATGTTAAAGCGAGTTTAGAAAAAGCAGCGTTACGTAATAAACGGACGTATGATTTACGTAGACGTGACGTATCATATGGCATTGGCGATAGGGTGTACCGAAGAAACTTCGTACTATCGGATGCTTCTAAGTTCTTTTCGGCTAAATTAGCGGCTAAGTATGTTGGACCCTTTGTTATTAGGAAGAAAGTGTCGCCATGGACCTATGAACTTTGTGATCTGGATGGTAGACCTCGTGGTATTTGGCACGCCAAGGATTTAAAACCTTGTGTACATGATTAGTCTTGGAGTTGGAATAGATGTATGTATAGTATGTGTTCTAAGTAGCTTTAGGACGAAAATTTGTTAAATTTTCTCTGGGAGGTTAGGGTGGAATTTGTAACAACCTTTTTGGTCGTTACAAGTATAAATATAATCTAGTAAATATTTTACAATAAAATTTGCAAATTAAGAATTTTGTGGTTAGTTTTGGTTAAGTTTAATAATCATTTTATAGTTCGGAAATATTCAAAGGGAGATTTAATGTCAGATAGGGCCTATTGATTTTACTAAATTTAAATTTCTTACCTTAAATTAATAAATAATCCATGAAGAAAAATAAAAACTTAGAATTATTTTGGTCATTTCAATTTCACAACACATTTAAAATAACTTATACCCGCAATCTCGGCTTGAGAAAAAGCGTGCGTATAAAACAAAATACAAGGAATATTATACACTTTATTTTATTTTACTTTAAAACCAGATATTTTTAATAATTGGAAAACTTTGCCCAAAATACCAAATATTATTGTTTTGTAAAGCCATTTTTGGTACTAAACGTCAGATTTCACCTGCAAGGTGAGTGCGCTATCAATTTGTACGCACAATGGGCTCTGATAAGAGAAAATGTTGCCGTTTATATTGTTACTAAGCTGGTCATTTTAGAATTTTTAATATGTTCTTAATAACTTTAATAATATTATTATTATTCTCTAAAGTAAACTTGTTTTTAATGATTTTCATAAATATAAAGAAAAATTTAATTTTCAAATGAAGGACTTAAGTAGGGGTGTGTTAATTAATTTTAAAAATTGAGGCTGACGTCACTAAAATGTGTTTAAAAATGAAAACTGGCAATTCTTGTTTAGGGATTTATTTATTAAGGGTTGGCAAAAATACATAGAAATGAAGATGTTTAGCGTAACTTTAAATAATATTTTAGCGTAAACCGCGCTATGTTAAATACGCTTTAAAACAATTAAAATTAGGGAATCCTGTATTTTTATAGTAGTTTTTCACTAATTAGGACCTTCGGAATATAAATAGGGCTTAAGGTTGTTTGTTTATAATTTAAAACTTATATATAATTTAACGAAATTAACGTTGTAGCAACATATTGCTAAATGTCTCATGTAATCTAGAATCTTGGTTCCCGAGGTACCTGAGTGTCTTCGAAGAGGAACGGTTTCACGTTCTTTTCCTTTTCTGTGCTGAAATGTGGCAAAGCTAGGACTATTGCTGATCTTGTGTGGTCATCCGCCATTGTTGTGGGATTTAAAGTCTAGTTTTGCAAAGTGTTTTCTTATTGTGTTTCGCGTTAGGCGACTAAGTTTTAGTTCGGTATAAGAAAATACGTGCCAATTAAAGGAATTTCACATTTCTAGCAACCGCCATACCTACCATCGACGGCGTGACGCCATTTTGTAAATTGGCCCTCACAGGTACGTTTTTTTTTCAACACTTCAAAATTAATGAGATCAATTAAATTTTACATTTTGTTCTTACGGGTATCTCTATTCTTTTAAGGGGAAAGCATTATTATTCAGATGGTACGACTAGCCATTGTAAGAGATTTTCACACGCAGACATTTTACAGGACCCTCACCTAATCTAAGGAGGTTTGAACTAGAAAAAAATTGAGTAAGTTCGTTCCCTTTATTTATTGGTTGTTTTTATTTTAGGGTTTTTTTTTAGAGCATCTCTTTTAAGAACATTAATTGTGGAACATCTCCTTTTAGAACGTATTTTTTTCTACAAGGCCCAGTAGCTTATTCTTACATGTTCCGGTTTTTCTTATGGTTCAAAAATAATGTTTATTGGCGTGGTATTTTTCCAAGACAGAGCACCTATACCTATTTAGCAGAGAGAAACATAGCAAGTTTTCATTCAAAAAAAAACAAAGGGAATATAATTATTTTCTTAAAATAAATAGCATATAAGCGTTGCCTCTTTATAGTACATGTAATTTGATATTTTGTGAAAAGCCTTGCGTGAAAGCAATCATCATAATTTCCTTTTTTTTTATTAATATTTTTATTAATTTAAATTTGCGTATTTATGAAACGACACATATTTCCCCCTCCCTCTACGCTTACGTAAGCTGCGGTAGTGGTGTATACCGGTTGTCCCTAATTTAATTTAACAATTATTTGATGGTTATTTAGTTAAACTCATAGGTTTATTTAGTCGTAGCTTTCACATTGCGCTATATAACAATGATGTATGTTTTATATGATTCGGTAGTTTTATATGATTTGGTATGTTTTATATGATTCGGTAGTTTAAACAGTTTCTTTTGGAGTTTGGGGATTAATTTATCCTAAAAACCTACCTAGTACTACACTGCATATCCATGGTATAAAGATTACCAATAATATACCTACTTTTAAAATTTGTAAAGAAATAATAAGGGGTTCAAATACAAAACCTACACACAATTATAAATTCCAACATTATTAGCTTACCGATATAATTTTTTTGAAAGCTCCTGGCCTTCCTTTTGTTGGATATCAGTTGGGTTATAAATTTTCTTCATTTCAACTCATCTTCATAAAAGCTGATGGTCAAGAATTCATTAATTTACTTATTTTTTCGTTACTTGTAGCTTCAGAAATTTGAAAATTATTCATTGTACCATATTTGATTTTGGAAATAATGAATTTTAACACCATCACAGTTGGTTATCAAAGTCCATAAAAAAATTCATAAATCCAAACGTCAGTGTCAAAAAAGTGCAATTATTTTATCGATCGAGGTAGTCAATTGCGTTTTATGATCATTAATAACCAGATTTTTAAAAATACATATCTCGACCATTTAAGTAGCTACAAGCACATGTGAACTAGGGATGCGCGATGTACATCGATGGTATAGAAACATCGATGTTAGGTTGATCGATATGTTTATTAAAAACATTAGCATGTTTGCAAACAAACACAAAGTTTTAATTAAAATGATTTAGTAAATATTTGTTACTTTACTCACTCTATTAATAACGAGTATTTAAAATTGAGTACCCGTATATACTTTTTACCGATTCAGGTATTTCTAAAAAGCTAATATATAAAATTTATAAACTGCGAAAAAAATATGTAACTTGATATTTGTCAAGTAGGGTAGGGCGGGGCTAGTTGAGCATAGAGGTAAGTTGGGCAATCAAAATATCTCAAAAACTACCGACTGCGCGCGAAAGCATCAAATAGCATAAAGAAGGGGTTGCGCGAGGGGAACTCATTGTGCGACCACTAGTGGTGACGCGGCGATCGAGAAAAGTATCCGTGTGCATTATTTATTTTGTGATTACAAAGTAAAATAATTGCAAGCCGGAAAATTTTATCTGTGATAGTTAAATGTATTCCGTTCTTAATCAGGTAAGTGTTAATCTTAAGTAAATTTATTGCAGTTTAATTATATATAAAGATTTTGGATATAATTCTAACCGGTTTTCTAATAAATTTACATTTCCTTTAAAATTTCAGGTTGGGGTTAGTTGAGCTACAGTTGCCCAACTAACCCCACGGTTTTAAGTATGAAATGTTTTTTTTTAGGATACGGACTTATAACAGTAAGACTACTAGAGTCTTCTCAGGATTTAAAAGAGGCTGCAAACCGAACTTTGTACAAGCAACAAAGAAAACCACCTGACCTATCTAACTTATAAATTTTCTCTGGAAATAGTTTGACCATACCCAAGAAAAGGAGCCAAAACAAACAGAAGATAGAGAAAAGCTGCAGTTTTAACAGATACAGAAGGCATTACAAGAGAAGCAAAATAAAACTGCCTAAAAAGTTTAAAAAACGAAGAGGAATTGATAGGTATTAAATTCAATAGTTCAAGCTAGGCACGTTGCTGTTTTATTAATGATATTTGTTGTTTTGTCACTGTCAAGATTATAAATATAAAAAGCAAATTGTCAAAATGTATTTTTATTGTAAACGTATTTAACATTGAAGCCATGATTTGACTATAGTTTTTAAGTGCTCCACTAGCCCCATACCCTTGCTCAACTTACCTCACCTATGGGGTACGTTGGGCATACTTGACTATCTACATTAAAATAGATGCAGCTCCTTAATTTGACTTATTAGAAAGAAATTACTATGGACACTATTAATAAGGGATACATTGCTAATCCATCAGTGTGCATTATAAGCCATTAAGACTTATTTTTGAGGAGCTATAACCGATCAAGTGAAAAATTGCTCAACTAGCCCCGCCCTACCCTAATGGCAAAAGTTAAAAGATTCTACAAAACCAGAAAGCATTTAACAATGTTTTTTTTTGGTAATGTCCGGCGTTTGATAGATAACGTGTCGATGTTATTTGGCTACGGTAAAAAATCTATAAAGCCATTTCGGTTTTATTTTTGGTATTTAATTTGTTTTATTTTTTCACCGTCGTCGGCGTCGGTGTATAAGGGGTTAGGAAATAATTGGTTTAAGAACCGGAATATGCTTGCAGGATAAACATCAAAAACTAAATTATTTTTTACTTTAAAAGCATTTTACTTTAATAAAAATAAAAAAAATCGATTGATTGAACCATCGATCATTGATGTTTATGAAACATCGATGTTACTTGTTCGAGATCTCGTTGCCATCGATGGTCGGCTTTCGATGTCGTCATCGATTTTTGGCTTCAATGTCGCATCCCTAATAAGAGTGGCTTTCCAGTGACGCAAATAGAGCGCTCCCGTGTAGCTCAGGAGCGTTTCATTCTACTTTATGGCATTCCAGTGACGGAAAGTGTTATGCACCTGAACTATTCCGTTTTTTTTCCTTTGCCCCTCATTCAACAGCCCCTCTTTTGGTTTTTGTGCTTCAAACGTGTTGTTTTATGGTTAAGGATGTATTTTTGAAATTATTGGTTTAGAATGGAATTAGATATTAAAAAAATAATATTATTATAAAGCCAAGAAGGTTAAAAACAACAAAATTTTAAAATTTCTTAAAGTTACCTCTCTTTCCTTGTCTAAGGATGCGTTCCAGTGACTAACTTTTTATAGCAGATCAAGAGCTTCAAGCCCTGGAGCGTGACGCACAAAAAATTTCGTCACTGGAAAGCTACCTTGAGCACATCGTGGGTTTGTTATTCAGAAAAAGTTTCTATTTCTACTATTCTGTTAATCAACCGTTGGTATAGGTGTTTGTTTTTGAAGCTTCCAAGTTCTAAAACGTGGTTTGTTATGCTAACAGATTGCGTGAGAGAGAAAAGTACTAGCATGATTATATAAGCAAGTGAATAACTAATCAGAAGGCGGAACGAAAAAGTAATATTACTTCTAGAATCATCAGTCAGGGTGCCTCTAGGTGGAAGATGCTTGAAGGTAATATATATTTTTTAAAATTCAAGTATTTTTTAGTCGAAAAATCTCAGCACTAATATATCCTAACCATCTAACCCATTAAAATTTTAGCTGTCACTTGGCTGTCACTACATTCGGAACGGGTATTGGGCGATTGGGCCCCATTATTTATTACAAAGAACATAATGCCTGAATATAAGCAGGATATGCCTCCCCGGGGGATATAAACCCTTTAATGTTTCTAGAGTACCTGCTAAAAGTATTTTTAGTGGTAAGTGTTTTTACAATTTAAATTATATAATCTGCCAAAATATATCCGGAAGATGGGTTTTGTGTACTTATAATCTGGGTTTCCAGCTATCCCTATATAAGGAGGTCCGTCCTTTTAAGCAAAACTGTACTTTATAAGGCTGAAATTTTCTGTCGAGAGGTACAGTTTCATTGTTAAATTAAGAAGTAATTTTTCTATCAATTTTTCTGAGTGATAAATGTTCTTGTTCTAAATTTTGGTTTTATTGTACACATTTAACATGTTTAAAAACTATAGCTTTTACATCCTGTTTGTTAAAGTTCTTTGCTATAATATTTATTTCTCAAAAGCTTGTCCAAACATTTAAAATAAAGTACAGTTTATTTAATTTTATATGGGTTAACAATCACACTTATGTTAAAAAAAAAATTTGGTAATTCTGGCTCTTACAAGCTATTTATAAAGAATTGGAATTGGAAGAGAAAGAAATAAAGATTCTAAAAATATTTTCTTTTAGAATTTAATTCATAACAATCTTTCTGTTACTGATATATACTTTTCAAAACTAAATTCACTTACGGTAAAAATTCGTTAATCAGTTTTATGCCTTTAAAGGATATAAATACTGAACTGTGTAAAATGTTATAAATTTGTTTTATCAGATATGTAGTAATTAAAAATGTAGAAAAGAATTTAAGCTTTCTAAGCAAAACTGGCTATTTTAATTTTAAATCTAAATTTAAAAAATCTTTCCTTTGAAAAATATAAAAATGTGTTAATGATTATAAGCATTCTAAATCTATCACGAATCTGAAATAATTTCTTGGCGGAAACGTCATTCTCAAGATATCCATCATCAAATTTGAAATTTAAACTAATCCTATTTTCACTATATTCCTTCTTCTTTTAACACACAATTCCTAATTTAAAGGTAGAGTGGCATGCAATATTTAATTTTCACCCTTTAAATCCCCGATTTTCTATGTTTTTTATACTTTTTATTAATAAAATTGCTAAAGCTCACTTTAAAAACGCAACAACCAGGCATACACTTGTGACGTCATAGATTGCTGCGATTGAAAACGGTTGAAAGTTAAGCTATGCAATTTAAGGCGAAAATAATATAAAATATGTAGAAAAATGGGGTTTTAAAAGGTGAAAATCATATATTTTATTCTACTTTAGCTTTAAATTAAGAATAGTGCGCAAAAAGAAGGGGGAATATAGTAAAAACAAGATTAGTTCAAATTTTAACTTTAAGGATAAATATCTTGAGAAAAAGCTTTTCCACCAAAAAATGCCACCCCTGTATACCAAATTTTGTCAAAATCGGAGTTGCCGGAGGTTTTTAGTTAATTACCGTAATTTTTAATAGCAAAATAGTGAATGATGGTGTTTTAGATTTAAATGGAAAAGATAAGTGTGATTTAAACAAAAAATTAATTGTCTTTTCTCCAAAATAAACATATTTAATAAATGTTTAATAATTTAAACTAATTGTTACCAATAAGTATATAATAATGGGTTGCAATCATCTCTGATCAAGTTTAATTTTTAATTTTTTATTCAGAGTGTTTCCTAACTACGGTACACACATTGAATGTCAAATATATTTTAGAATATCCTAAAAAACTAAAGCTTCAATTCAAAATTTTAGACCTAAATAACTGGGCAACACTGAAAGTATTTGTGTAATTTTTGAAAAAGGAAAAGGGATTTTTTAAAGTAAAAACGGGGACCCCAACCCTTTTTCCCCGGCCAAGCGGTGGCGCTACTTCTATTAGGTAAATTAAGTGTTCTAAGACAGCAAATAAATAAAGAAAGTAATGCGATATTTTTAATTAAAACTAAAATAAAAATTTTGTTAATCCAACAAATAGAAGAACAGAAAACATCTTACAAACAAAGATTTTTTCAAAATACGTCAAAAATGAATTTTTAGAACCACGCGGAGGCACATTGCAGAGAGCATGCTGTCGATCAACCGTTGAAAAATATTAATTATTTTTGAGCCCTCAATAAAATCTTACTGCGCACGTCCGTTTTTGTAGTGCCAGGTTATTTTTACTTTTGCTGTATTCATCCATTTTTCTGTTTATATCATTGGTCATATTATATCCTTAATAAATAAACTTAGATTGCTCATCACAACAAGCAAATTACAAAACAACTTTACCTGTTTTAATACTGAACTCTTTAGGACTGGTTCCTATTTTGGCGCGTATTAGTATTGCTTTTTTATGCATATGTTAATTGGTTAAAAATGGTCCTATTTTAGACTTGTCGCCTTTCTAAGAATTTTTTGTGGGAAATATGAAAAAATATGCATAAACTTAATGTATCTACTTAAGCCGAAATTACCTTACGATTATGCATGAGCCGGTAATTACCCATTTTACCATATTCTTCCATATACTTTTGGTTGCACTAAATATCTTAAACACAAATATCTCGGAAAGGATTGCTCCGAGAGTTGCTCAGAGCGATTTTACAAAGTATGCCTTTTTTATATAGAAAGCATAGAAGAATTTACTGGTGTACTTGGATGGTACGTACAGGGTGGTACAAAAAAATTGCGACATTTTAGAGAAATCTTAAAGTCATGTACATACAGGGTAGCACAATAAAGTTGCGATGTTGTAGAGAATTCCAAAGTAATGTATGTAGAGCCCCCTAATTAAATAGTAGAAATAAATAACAATTCTAAATAGGTACTGTAAAGTAAGATGTCTTCGGACAGCGGGGGCGACTTCGGACATTTGGTTTTGCACCCATATTATCGGCCATAATTGACTGCCTGCTTCTTAAAAATGGTACGCTGATATAGTACGCTGATATTGTTTTTACGAAGCGCATAGTCAATTATGGTCAATGATATGCGAGCAAAACCAAATGTCCGCCCCCGCTGTCCGAAGACACCTAACTGTACGGTAATGTGTGTGTGCCGCGCTCGTTGCTGTACTGGTAGGGTCGACAGTGTCGATCACCGGAGTAAAGCATTGTGGACGGTGTTCTGCTCGAGGGTCAGCGGACGGACCGAGCAGCAACCATCCAAGTTATGGAATGAATGGCTTATGAATGGGAAGGAGTAGGGTCAAGGCACAATAAGCCTCTCGGCTGCAGCGCACCACCTACACCACCTAGGGGGCGGTAGTCGAACCTACTTGGGAAGACCCGAAAAGGCGAAAAAAAAGGTTTTGTTGAAAAACCTTGGATTAGGAGTCACCAACTGGTGGACTGCGGTCCGGATGAGGACCGCCAACCTAGTTTGTGCGGACCTTGCAGAGTCATATTTCTTTTCGGAATGAGACGGTCATGTTATTTTTACAAAAAGGACCTCTAAAGAAAGTAGTTGTGACCCTCGCCCTAGATATTAAGTTTCATTACAATATTCAAAACGTATTGAAAATTATCAAAATAAATTAAAAATATTTTGGTACTTTGACACCTTGTATCCTCCTTATCAACAAATCTTTATATTTTGGGATAATAAATCTACGATGTCTTTGTGTACAATTAATTAATGTTCTTTCATAAAACTAAGCAAACAATGTGCGTATTTTTGGACCATTGTTATCGCTATTATCTAAAAACTAACAGATATATAATATATTACAGGTTTTATATCAGGAATGAGGCATGTTCGTTTTGTGAACGAATGATAAGTTTTTCCTGGAGTGTCACATCCATAGAGCCGTAGGTCACCGACCCCTGGCTTATAAAGTTCAAATTTTAAAAATATACTGGTTGTTCCATTTAAAATATCAACGTTTTCAGCATTTTTGGTGATATTCAGTGATTATTTTTCGTAAACATTTAAAATCTCTTTAAATTAGACACATTTTTTTTTTAATATGCCCATATTATATTTTTTTGATACATCAAAATCATTTTGAAATGAAATTTTTAATAAAACTTATTATTATTAGGTTATGCATTATTTGGTGCCTACATAGGAGTAACCGTCGGAGCCACATATCTATACCATCTAAATGTACGAGCAGTACACAAGCGCGAACTGGAAATGAAGGGAGCAAGTCTGGCCATTTATCCCATGCTGCTTGCAGAACGAGACAGGGCATTCCTTAAACAACTAAGAAAAAATAGAGATGAAGAGCGAGAACTTATGAAAAATGTTCCAGGCTGGAAAGTTGGCACTTGGTATGGTGAACCCATTTACGCCGGTGCCAAACCTGATACCTTTGTCAGGCCAAGATACATGGAATATGCTGTGCATGCTAAATGGAGTGATATTGCCAAGAGAGCAGAATTTCAATTAGTTAGCTAAATTATTTATAATAGGTGAATTCATTTGGCTGAATATATTCATGACTACACCTGACTGCACACCTTTATAAAGGCAATGGTAATGCGCAGTGAGCGTGTAGTCCTGACTAAATCCAACATATTCAGCGTAATGAATTTACCTAAAAATATAGTAGAAGGTGATTGTATAGGTTAAGTTCTCAATAAAATTGTACATAACTGTGTTTTGGTTTAATTTTTACAAATATTTATTTCACTTGCAATGTAAGTATGTATGTTTGGGTACCAAATAAAAGGGCTTTCTATGAGTATCTCGAAAAATAAAATGACTATCCTAAATTCAATATGGCGGAAAAGTTATTATGCTTTCCTACAATATAGGTATTAAAGTCAAAGTGAAAATATGCTTTATTATGTCTACAAGACAAGTTTTCATTGACAAATCTGTAAAAAATAGTACTATATTATGGGCACTTTAAAAGAAAACACCTGAATAAACAAATGTATTACATTGATTTAAAAAGTCAGTAATCATATAGGTATTTTTCTCAAAATAATAAGAGAAAATTATAGTTATACAGGTATCCCAGAATATGTGGGCAGTTTCCCGAATTCATACAGAATACATGGAAATATAATTAAAAGTTCCTATATATTTTTTTCAAAACTCCTCATTACAGAAATATGTGCCCTTAAAGTGCCTATGAAAATCGGTTTTTCTTGAATAACTTTTATAGTACTTATTATATTAATTTTCTAATATTCTTGATATATTTTATTTAGGACTCCCTAAAATTGTGCCATTGTTAAACATTTGCATTCATTTTTTTGCTTTGGGCGAACTAACACTTATACAATCGTGCTAATTATTTGTACACCCTGCAAAATAAAGAAATGAAAAGAGTATGTTTGAATAGCTTAAGCCCCTAGCTAATAAAAAGGTATTGCTAAATCCATCGATATTTCATTTGTTTACCTTTTTAATAAGCGCCGCAGATTTAGTCTACATTATTTTGTCATACAAATAATTAAATTTAACTGTTTTACATAAATATGCTAAGAAATAAATAAAAAATTATTTCATTACAAATATTTTTACGTAGAAACTGCCTGCTGTCCTAATGGTAGGAGAGCCCAAGAGGAGATTTCGGGATTTACTACAGCGCGACAGGTTAATATACCGGAGGATACCTTGTACCCGGTTAAGTACCTCCACCAAATATGAGCTCCGTACACAGGGCCGATCATAAAAAACAAAAATATATCCATTAGAAATTGTCAAGCGCGTCAGATTAAGATAGGGTGAGTTAATTACATGCTAAACGGTGTATATTCCACTAATCTTACAATTTAAGAGTGACGTAAAGGAAACAGAGAGCTACAAAAGAAAACGTCAGATTAGCATTTTCGAACGTGGCTGTTTTTTAATTTTAAAGAAAATAATTTAGGATACCAAAAATATATAATACGATACGACCCGAACGATTTCCACAAGCCGAAATAATAAAAGTATTTTTTGACATATTTAAAAGTATATAGCCGCTTCCCCACCGATGAAAAGGTATACTATACCTACTATATAATTTTTCTTTCTTCTTTTCATCTAAGCTTTGCAACCAAATAGGTCTCTATGACGCTTGAGTAAATCCCCATTTAGTATCGTGGGCTCCCCTTCTATAAAACGACCGGAAAAGCATTTTTTGGGTAAAAATCAATATCAGCCGATATTTCATTTTACACATATTTAACCGGATTAATATCTTTGCACTTGGTCAGTGCATGTTTAAATCTCCTAGCTCTATTTAAAAAGAAATGGGGGAACGTTCTGGTTAGTTCGAGCGTAGTAAATGATGTGATTTGTTTTTTGTAATGTCCGTGCCGTCCCTAATACTAGGATGCAAATCTAGATTGTGCGAAAAGTAGTTCTTTTAGTTAAACGTTTGATTACTTGCTTTTTTAATCGAATGTGGCTATTTTAATAAGTAATTCTGACTCCTGTTTTATATTTATTGTAATGTATTTTTTTAAAGATTTATATAATTATTTAATTATAGGAAAACAAAAAATACACGATTTTGTTTTTTGCAAACTTCAATAGATTGGCCGACAAATGAATTATCTATGGCGGGTACCTATTATACTCCTTTTAATATTGATAAATTAAATTATCGACCAAAACAAGTTTATGTGTAGTGGGCATATCTAAAAACTTTAGTTTATTCTGTTTCAATTTGCAGTTAGAAAATCCGAAATGTTTTTTTTTATTTTAATGAGAATTAAAAATAATCATGAAGCATTGTGAAGGATTATTTAATAATTAGAGCTAAAAAATGTATAAGTTTAGAGGAAGCTAATACATACAAAATTATTCAATACAACCGTATTTAAGCAAAAAATATTTTTTTCGAAAACGCTTCAATTTATTGATATCGAACAAAAGGTCCGTTTTTTAGTTAAGGGTTTAAGCTATCCAAAAATACTATGATTATTTATTTATATTACAAGGTGTAAAAATAATTAGCCCTATTGTGTAACAATGAGTCTACCCCTGGCGCCCTAATAACTGCAAATGTTTTAAGAGGACACCATTTTAAGGACTCCTTACTAATATTTGTCATATTAAAAAAATATTTCATTTAACCAAGTACTGTAAGTTATTTACTTAGCAAAGCTTTACTTTATTCCCAAGCAACACAGAATCCTCTAATAAACGTTTAATTACGTATATACCACTAGTATATTTTTAGTTTATTTCTAACCTTTAATATAGGTTAAAATGTCCGCCTAATATAGGTGTATTAATATTGCAGTACTATCCAAATTTTAGACGTTGAAAGTATACGTTTATTTATAATATAAAATGAGCAATTAAAAAGCGGTTTCTAATAAACCCTATAAATTGGTATATAATATACAAAACTGTAACGTTTACTAAACACGTTAAAAAGTCTTAAATTTTATACGTTTATATTTAGAATAAATTTTACGTTAAAAAAGCCATATGAAATAAATCAAATATTGACGTATACGAAAAACGTTTATTTTGTATGTATAATAAAGGTATATGTATTAGGTAATACATTCGTTTAGGCCAATGACCTTTTATCCTTTACAGGAGACGAAACTTGTTTACATTTGATTACGATCAGACATTAAAAATTTCTCCGATTTGACTGGACTATTTGCTTTCAAGATAATTTTGCTTAAGTCATAGGGCAAGCGCTAGTGCCACTTTTGCTATTTTATATTAAAAGTCTTGGCTTTTGCCATGCTTGCATTTATTTGTTAATACAATTTTTACTGATAATACTATATAAGAATATCGTCTAAACTTTAAGGTGATTTTGATATCAGAATTCTATTATTATGTTCATATTAAATTATCATTAAATTTGATTATTTACAGGTTTTTCTTTTTGTTTTAAATCACGGAAAATTGACTAAACAACCCGACAACGTTGCTACGGGCTATAGCCTCCAAGCGGGCTCGAATTGGCTAGTCTCGTAGCATTTTTATCACTTCTCATGCGCCATTAATTGCAGCGTTGCCTTGTGATAAATGGTTGTTTTGGTGATTTTCTCAGTTTTTCAGTGTTATTGTGTCAATTATTGGACAATATTAACGACAATGTGGTTCGTGAATGCCAAGTATGCAAAAATAGACTTTTTAAACCCCAATGTGATGTGTCATTTCACAAGTAAGTAAACATATGTTTGTTTTGCAATTCATTGGCGTCGCATCGTTGTTGGCGTAGTCTGTTAGTATTTATTTCTCTATGAGATACATAATAATATGTTTTAAATTATTTCATATACATAACTTATTTACAAATGACTAATTATGATATTAGTGCCATTTTCTTTTATGAGAATTAATCTTAAATTAAATGATGTACTATTATTTGTAAAACTGCCTTTAAGCAAATGTAATACATAAGTGGTTATAAAAATCCTCATTCTATCTTTTTAATTCCTGATTTACATACATACACACGCACACTCACCAAAATATACTAAATTATTGATTAAATAAATGTTGCTAGTGGAAAAAATATTAATATAGTGGATGCTATATAAATAGGAGATTCTGTTGATTTTTTGGTATTTTGATTGTGTTTTTATACATGTTTAGTATGTAGTTTTTACTGTAGGGTTTATTTATTTGACAATATA
Source organism: Listronotus bonariensis (assembly GCA_014170235.1). Lineage (NCBI taxonomy): Eukaryota > Metazoa > Arthropoda > Insecta > Coleoptera > Curculionidae > Listronotus > Listronotus bonariensis. The sequence continues at coordinate 49,503 of JACEGR010004481.1, forward strand.
AATATTAAAAATATTTATACACGTTTAGCCAATTCAATAGGCAATACGTAAAAAGAAGACGGTCTAAGGCGTGTAGTACACTAACAGGAAGACATTAGACAAAGAATGTCGGCATATAAACATGGTAATGTATCTGTCCCACATTGTTTTTGCTTTAGTTGTCTATGAACCTTTTGAAGTGACAAAACATGTATATTTGTGTATTTCTTATGTTTACTGAAAAGCAAATAAAAGTATATTTATATTTATGTGTTATTTATTTACCAAAAACCTCTTCATGAAATAATTATCGTTACTTTTTTGTTAAAAATAATATTATTTCAATAACAAGTTGTTTTTTTACTTTTTGCAATAAATGAAAAATTGCCAATAAGAGACATTTTAAAATTACTTATCTTTCTTATTTTGGTCTTAGTCCTAAATTTAAGAAAATCAAGTTTTTCCTACCTTAAATCCAGAGCTTTTAAAATTAAACAAAAATTTTTTAAATAATGAAACTTCTAAACAAAAAAAATATACTAGTATTAAAAGTGGTATTTTTCGCTTATCGCTATATTGTAAAGTTCTTGTCAGTTGAGAAGATGCCACGGCGTCACCAGTTCTGTCTCAGTTTCAACTATTCTCCTTTTTATTGCTCGCACACGCTGTAAACGACGCGTTTAGACAGCGATAGTTGATTGCCGTCTTTATTAGTGTGACGCTTGGTTTAAAATTATAATATATGGGCATCATATTTTACATTGCAAGCACAAAAAAAGCCATAAACTAGCAAGCAAAATAAAATGGCGTCCAAAAAATTAGGAATATACGTTTTTAGTAATACAATCTTTTAAATTAAGCTACATATCCAGTTTTTATTCTATATTTTATTTATTTTTTAAATGTTTATTCCTTTATTTAAAATAAAAAAATAAACACACACAAAAGGGGATTTATCAGTATAAAAAGGGCTAGGCGATGTCTGGGATAATTTTCGCTCATGTTTCTTTACGTCATCTAAATGACCAATTGGGCTTTAAAAGAAGTTTCTATTTAAAAAATAAATACATAAGACAATCATCAATGTCTATGTCATAAATAATCAGTAACCCCACATTCTTATAAACAAAATGAAGTTTTTTTGAGAATGTGAGGTATATTTTTATATCCACGTTATAAAACGTAAAATTATACATACCCAAATCTTATTTAGAAAAGTTTTACAAGTTTATCTAAAACATTCTTATTTGGTGTTATTTTTGCTTATTTTATTATTGCCTTAGAATGGCACACCTCTGGCAATCGAAATGCACTTCGTCATTATATTATTTACAGTGTTGCCAACACAAAGGTATTTGTAAACAAAGGCAAATTATTTTGATTTGTTTTCTTTGTCACACACGTTTGTGTTTTCATGTTTAGTATTTTAATCATGGCAACAAAACAAACGGCATTTTAGCATTGAAAAAACAAGTAATGTTTGGTCTGTTGTGAATAGTCTAAGGTTTAGGCTTACTAAATCTAAAAAAAAAATAAATAAAATAACAAATTCTCAAATCAAAAGGACGCAACTGGTAACACTTAACACTGCACTCTAATAAATAAAAGTAATAAAAACACAACAAAAACTGTATAGAACATAAAAAAACAGTTGAAACTTAAAAACATTCTAGAATCAAACATAATAATAGAGTCCTTCACGTTTTGGCATTACAGTATCGCTGTTTGGACAGTTTAAGCCAATCTTGGCATGCCTGTCCGATAGCTTTGTCTGTGAGTTCTCCGACAAATGTAACTCCCTGCACCTGGTCCTTACCTTGAAATGAAATTTTGACCGCTTCTGTAAAAAAAAGAAAACCCAAAGTCACTAAAAAGTACAGGTGATCTTAGTGTTTTTTTGCATAATAAATTAATTGTTAGGGTAGATTAAAGTTACGCCCAAACCAACGCGGGATGCGGGAACGGGACGAGGGCGAAACGAATGCAGAACCTATTTCTACAGCGGGATATGAATATATTTACACCAACGCGTTGTGAATACATACATATATCCCGCTGTGGAAATAGGTCCCGCATCATAAAACAATACTCCTATATCCATGAGGAATATTTTGTGTCCAAATTCGTCCCGCTCCCGTCCCGTTCCCGCATTTTAAGGTCTCTATTGTAATTGATTGGTTTTGTTTGTATTATTTTTTTAGGTCGGATGATGCTCTTAGGAGCGAAATACATGTCACCATTTAACGGTTAATTAGTAAAAAGTGTTAAGACCGAGACTTTTTGTTGTTTTCTTTTGATATGTTATATCAGGTCTCTTTGAGAATATGGACGACTTCTTTCAACCCAAACATTTCTAAGAAAATTAAAAATAATACTAAAATAGTACACAATACACGTAAATTAAAGCGTATATATTAGACGTTTATAAATGGTGTATTAAAAACGTATAATAGACCATTAAATAACCAAGGTATATTTCAATAATTTTTATTTTAGTGTACTAAAAATTAAACCAAACAGAGGTGTAAGGTGTGACATTCACCTAATCCAAGTGTTTGAGCCATAATCATTCCTTATAAATAAGGTATAATAGGGGTTGAGAGATCAAACCGAAAATTTCCGCAACAGGTTCAGCGGCCATTTTGCCGACTTCATCAAATAAAACATCAACAATTCTTATCTAATATTATATGTAATATGTATAACTATTGAATTGATATGAGCGCAATTAAAATAAAGGTAAAAAGTAGGTACTTACTTTATTAGCAATCGGAAAAACAATGCACTGCACAATATTTTACAACAAGAAACATAAAGCCGGCTAACGTTTTGTTTAGCGGCTTTCGGCGGCCATTGAATCTCATAAGTCACTTCGAACTTGGTTAGTTACAAAGCCGAGGAGAAAAGCGACTGCCGCGCATCACGTGTCGTTATTGTAAGGCTGTTATTGGCTGTTATTGGAATAATGCCGAACGGATGAGTAAATTTTGTAGATTATTGGTACGTTTACTTTTAGGGAATTTTAGACAATATTATTTATATACAGCACAAAGTCAAATATTTGCAAATATTAATATCAAATTAAAATTATAAAAATATTATTACTAAACCAATGATATTGTCATAGGAGAATGATAATAATGATTTTAAAGCAATAATAGTTAGTTTTCTAATAAAAAATAATCTATAATAGACGTAGATTATGCTTTAGTTTCACACGTTGAAATTTCAGTAAATAGTAAGAAAAAAAAAACGTTTTTAAAATACTCGAAAATAAGAGTGTTTCATGAGATTACCATTAATAGTTCCAAACTATAAACATATTTTTTGTGCATTTTTAAAACACGCACATAAATGAGACCATAATATAAAGTAAAATATTTTTTAAAAATTTTATGATATTAAAAGATGATATGACATACGTTGAATATACGATTAAAATATGCACGTGTTTAAAAAATGTTTAATAGAGGTGTAATAAATATACCAAAATCAAAAATACACGACAATATCGTTTAATAAACGTCTATTGAACGAAAAGGCAAATTCTTGTGTTGCTTGGGTTTTTTATGTTTGCGCGGAGCCCTAGCCAATACGGGGCCTCTAGACAGTGGCCTACTTTGCCTTATGGATAATCAGACCCTGTCCAGACTATAATAGTAGTCCTTACTAATTAATATGTTTTTATTATATAAAATGTAAAGGGTATATTAAAATAGTCTTACCCTTTATAATCTTGACCTACTGAATAACCGTTTACCTATGGAAACAAAAATGACCTATTAAAAGTTTAATTAATACGTCAATGGGAAAGAATTATTAGGGTAGGTGTCCACTAGAGACGGACAAACCAGACTGCTGGCAAACAAGTTAAAGTGCGTCCATTAGAAGCGAGTGGCATTAGAACATACGCCATAGGATTTTTGTTTTGCTTCGCTTCTTAGGAGGAATTCTCGAACGGTGCGCTGCACATGGGCAAAGACAACTTGGGCTATGGGGCTTTAAAGATAGAACTTATAATAGCATAAGCATTTACTTAGAAATATATCTTTGGAGTTATCAGTGTAAATAAAAAATAATAAATAATATAAATTTGTAGTCATAAATATTGCCGGGTAGGTACTGAAATGTAAAGAGATAAAAATGTGATATCTTCTTATAAACAATATTACTACACACATTTAGGGAAGGGAGCTGCACCTTCCCTGCCCCGCGCTGCGGTCAATTTTTAGTTAACGTAGAGTACAAAGGAAATAACCTATAGATAGAATGGAAACTGTTAGCTTGTTGTTCGTTAGTAGATATAATATTTATATCTATCTAGATTTAAGTACTTGGCAATATTTATTAGTCAAAGATCTGAATAGGAAGCGACCTTCACCCATCTGTTTACCGGATAAAAACTGTTCTATATTAAAGATAGTATTTAAACAAAAGTATTGCCATGGGGTTGCCTAATTAGGTCTAGGCTATGACCAATTAAAAAAAAAAGTAGGTTTTAAAATTTTTGAGTTACTCTGTTTAATGTCAATTTTAATGTTTTTACATGTACATTTTGTTTCTTTGATTTTATAATAATGTACATGACACTGCTAATATATTAGTACATTTTGTTTCTTTGATTTTATAAATAAAGCTGTGGTAAATTTCTAAAATTTTAGACTTTAATTTTTTTTTGGTACATTCTGTAATATGTAAAAATATATATTTTAATACCTGGCATACGTACGTACCTAAAAATTTTGAGGTTGTTTTTTTTAAATTTAATATGGCCTTGACCTAATTTTTTCAGGCAACCCTATGGCGATACCTTTGTTTAAATACTAGCTTTAATATAAAAATTTTCTATCCGTTAAACAGATGGGTGATGGTCGCCTCCTATTCGGATCTGGTACTATATGACTTTATAGATTTATAATAATTATAATTTTTATTTACACCGATAACTTTAAAAATATACATTTTTCTAAGTAAACTTTTATGCAATTATTAGTTCTATGTTTCCTAGCCACCATAAACCAAATTCTGTCTACGCCCTTGTGCAGCGCACCGTTCGAGAAATCCGCGTAAGAAGCAAAACAAACATCCTCCTTCGTCTGTTTCTACGCGACGCGCTTCTAATGGACGCATTCTGACTTTTTACATTTTACAAGCCGGGCGGTAAATACGTTTTGATACGGCCCACCTGGTGAACGCTGGTCGAGCAAGGCGCATTTCTTAAAACAGAGAAATACTGTGCCGTCCGTCGCGCTTCTAATGGGCACACTAACTTGTTATTTATAAGCCAGATAAAACGCCAGCGGTTCGGCCCGTCCGTCTCTAGTTTACGCCCACCATTTGTATAAGGTAATTTAGTTACCCAAATATCATTAAAACGATAGCAACGGTTCAAAAGTTATAAAAAGAAACCTTCAGGTCAATAACTCCCTGAAGAAGCGGAATAGAACTTTTTTTATATGACGTACCTACTAATATTATTTTGGCTCACTCCATCACCCTTTATCAGTTATTACGACCTCACCTTTCCGGACACCCTGCACTGAAATATTTTGAAAAAATAAATTGAAGGGGATGTCTGTGGCCTATCGGTTTAATACTCCAGGCGAATACTTGATTAACATAGAATATAAAGTAATACTTTTACCTACTAAAAAATGTTGGTTCTTTAAAAATTACCTGAATACCGATGTGGATGGCCATATTTCCATAACTAATAAAACTAGGTATACTAATCTGGTATTTAAAAGCTTTTTTAAAGACCTTTTTAATAGTGATATTAGTAATAATATACAGGGTGGGACAAGAAGTACATATTTTTTTAATGACGCACCCTGTATATTACATCACCATTAAAAATGTATTTAAAAGATTAAAAATAGCACATTAAGTATATATTACATAATTTAACTTTATTACTTTCAGTAATAAGGCCATCCAAATCAGGAATTCAGGTAATGAATTAAGTATCGCCATTTTTTAGTAGGTAAATGGTTATATTTTTGTTTATAAAGTATACTTACTCGTCTGAAGTTTTGAAAATGATGTGCTACAAGATCACCCTTTTCCTCTCAGTTTAACATTTAGCTCTGTCATCTCTTGTTTCAAATTTGGTTTTTGTTGTCTTTCTCAAGTAGTTAAATTAAAATAAAATTAAAACAAATTACACTGCATCTACGTGAGTTGTCACCATATGGCAAACATTTTAACTATTACTTCTACGAAAAAGTTATTTTTTATAAAACGTTCTGCATGGTCCAAAAGCTAAAATACAATTATCAGATATCAAATTCTGTTAGTCATCTAGTAATTTTTGCTCATATCGCACAAGAGTAAGATACCTGTATTTTTGCTTATATCGCAAATAATTATAAAGAAACGATGCTTGGAATTAAAAATTCCTTTTAAATATGGAATTCATTCATTTTCAAAAAAATCTGTCAAAATCGAGAAAGTTTAAGTTTGTACATTAGTGCATTATACATTCTTCTTGTTTTAATAACACTAAGTTAAAAATAAATATTTAAAACTGTCATATGACATTTATATCTTGAAATTGATTGCACTAATGTACCAACCATTTTTTTATTTTTGTAAATAAACAAAATTGCACATTTAAACGCAATTTTTAATTTTAAATATCTTTTCTTTATAACAATTTTTTGATATTAGCAAAAATACAGGTACTTTACTCTTAAACCTCGTAGATGATACAATTTAATATCTAATGGTTGCTTTTGGGTTTTGGATCATGCAAAACTTTTTATAGGGAATAACTTTTTTTCGTAAAATCTCACTGTATATAGTCAAGTCAGTATAGATCTTTTCGCCGAAAGTCCTCAGTTACAGCTCCGATTTTGATAATATATATTTTTTACTTTTGTTTTTTTTTATATTATTTAAAATCATATACCTTTCCAGAAGGGGAAATAATAATTTGTATTGTTTAAACAATACAAATTATTTTTTCCCCCATCGAAGAGCTTTCTGATTAAAAAACATAAAAAAGTTTAAAAAATCGGAGCTGTTTCTGAGGACTTTCAGCGATTACCTGTTTGATAGCTTCGTGGACTCTACTAATACCAAACAATTTAAAACTTAGGAGAAGGGGGTCCTGACTTTAGACACGCTCTGTATTAAGGGGCTTACATGCATTTCTCGCCATTTGTAGCTTATTCATAATTTGTGTTTATTATTTATTTAGTAACCATAGCTACCAATAGTGCCCAGTTACCTTTCATTTGAGTCAGACGTCATTTTTGTGTTAGAAAATATAACAGTCTGTTTAAACAAATTTTAAAATATGGTTGATTGTGATAAGAAATTGACAAAAGATGAAGATGACGAAAGTCTCATGGAAAAATGTTGGATAGAACAGTACAAGGGAGCTAGTCGAAAATGGCTCATAAGGGATGCCTCAGCTAAACAGGAGCGTGAACCGTTAAGTTCCACCATGAAACAAAGCTTTACTTACCCTCATAGAGAAAATAACGACGAAAAAATATGGGTGAGTGAATTAAGATTTGAGTTTTTGATAATTTTTTAGAAATTTGCGGCAACTTCGATTTTGACTAAATTTGCTACACACGGTTTATTTGGGGCGCTGATCACGAATCTGAAAGATTTTTAGTTATGGAAAACGTTTCAGTTTTGCAAATTTAAAATATAAACTAACCGTATTTTAACTCTATTCCCCTTTTTGCAAACAATTCTTGATTTAAAGCTAAAGTAGCACACAATATTTGATTTTCACCTTTTAAAATCCCGTATTTCTATGTATTTTACACCTTTTATTAAGTAAATTGTGAAAGTTTATTTTAAAAATGCTGCAACCATGTATACACTGTGCCATCATGGCCTGCTGCGATTGAAAACGACTGTATATGAAGCTATGCAATTTAAAGCTAAAATATTGTAAAATACGTAGAAAACGGGGTTTTAAAAGGTGAAAATGAAATAAATATTGTGTGCGACTTTAGCTTTAAATCAAGAATTGTGTGGAAAAAAAGGGGAAAAAGAGTAAAAATAAAGTTAGTTTAAATGTCAGCTTTGACTATGGATATCTTGAAAACGAATCGTTTCCGACAAAAAAATTTTCAGACTCGTGTATCGGCGGCGCCGGCCTTTTTTAACACGCTTTTATTAACTTGGGTTGTAACTATCTATCAATCTATCCATCTGGCTATGTTTGTAACGGAATCTTTGAGCCTAATTTTAACCAACTTCCAGCTATTCGATTTCTTTGAAACTTTGCACACGTATTAAGGACCCATGACAATGCAATAATCTGCAAACAGTGTTCCGTTATCCTGCTTTGGATCGCCAGGAAAAAGAAATTCCATTATATTATAAAAACAACACCTGGGTTGCCATCTGTTGGCAACATTCCAAACTTTGCTACTCAATGGCGAAAAATTTTTTAGTGGGTTGCCATCTGTTGGCAACATTCCAAACTTTGCTACTCTTGTTCACTAAAAAATTTTTTCGCCATTTTGTCAAGAGTAGCAAAGTTAATTGATATAACGAACTAAAAAATGAAAAATAATTAATAGTTTAAAAAACTAAAAAACACGCTTTTATATGCAACCGAACTAAAAATTAGAAAATAATTTTTCATTAAAAATATTGTCATTTCATAGTAAAAAGCGTGGGGTGCTTAATATATTAAATGTTATAATTATTATATTTGCCAATATCTATGATGGAAAAGTTATGAAAAAATAGTAAAATGCACCCCACGCTTTTTACTATGAAATGAAAATATTTTTTTTAATGAAAAATTATTTTCTAATTTTTAGTTCGGTTGCATATAAAAGCGTGTTTTTTTAGTTTTTTTAAACTATTAATTATTTTATTTAGGCAATACTCGGCAGAGAAATATGAAGGGTTGGCAGCAAAATATGCAAGTTTAATGAGAAGCGCAATAACAGGAAGCTCCACCATAAGACGGCGTTAAGCCCCCAGAATCGATACCCATTTACTTCCATTTAATGGCTAAAAATACAGGGTATGATTCCTTAGCTTATTTTAGAAAGAAAAGTTTATATAAACATATTTTCGAAACCTCTTAACTTTTGAGATAGAGAGTGTTTAAATTTCAAAAAAATAATGTTTTTTTATATCCCAACTATTTTTTACCCAATTTTGTTTTAATTTGGCAATACTATTAATGACATTAAGGGGGTAATTTATCATTAACTTAATTACATTTAGTAAGTCCAGTGGCGTCTCGAGAGGCAACTGAACCCAATCAGCCAATGTACGTTTTAGGTACGTCTTATGTACGTAACTATAGGATGTACGTAGTAGATTCATAAGACGTCTTATGTACGTACATTTTCCGCAAAATGTACATTTACTGTACGTACATATTGTACGTTTGATGTACGTACGTACTGTACGTACATTTTCTTTGACTATGTACGTATTATGTATGTACATTTTTTTTTTGATTATAGAAGTAAGCTGAACGTAAATTAAGCGAAAAAATTGGACTTTCTAAAATTTGAATTTGTTGAAAATTTGAAAATCGAAAACGTACAGGTTGTTCACTTATATTTTACCACCTACTTTTAAGTATAACCAAAAGGATAGAAAAAACCTCCTGTATAAAAGGTTTTCCCTGTATAGGCTCTATACAGTGTGTCTATCGTTTATGTATGTCATATGGGAAACTTTTTTATTATTGATTTTACGAAAAACGTTACTCATTATAAAAAGTTCTACATGGTCTAAAACCTAAAAACAACCATCAGATATCAAATTATATCAGTCATCTACGAGGATTGACCAAAAATGTAATTTTTGCCTAAGAGTAAAGTACCTGTATTTTTGCTAATATCAAAAATTTTTATATAGAAAAGATATTTATAATTCAAAATTACCCCTAAATATGCAATTTTGTTTATTTATAAAAAAATATTTTAATTTTTTTTCTACAATAATGGTGAAAATTTAGGTTTGTACATTACTGCACTGCATTCCATGATTATAAATGTCATAAAACATTTTCATTTTTTTTTAAATTTATTGTTACTAAAACATAAAGAATGTACAATGCCACTAACGTACAAACTTTAATTTTCTCGATTTTCGCAGAAAAATCTTTTTTTTTTTTGAAATGAAAAAAATATATTGGAAGTAATTTTTAATTTTAAACCCCTTTTCTTTATAACAATTTAAGATATTAGGAAAAAATACAGGTACTTTCGTCTTGAGCTAAAATTACATGTTTGGCCACATCTCGTAGATGACCGACACAATTCGATATCTGATAATTATTGTATTGGAGGCTTTTGACTATGCAAAACTTTTTATAAAAATATTTTTTTTGCGTAAAATGAATAATAAAAATTTTCCCATATGACGCTAACATAATTATCTAGACACACTGTATATATAAAATGTAAATGTACGTATATAAGTGGTTTCTTAGAGTACATACATAAGACGTTCCCTGGACGTAATGACGTAAAATGATTCTAAAATGTAAGTCTTATGTATGTTCTTTAAAGTACATACATAAAAGTTAAAATGGTTCTAAAATGCACATCTTATGTACGTACTTTATAGTATATACGCAATTTTTAGGTAAATACAGAAGACGTACTTTAAAGTACATACGTATAAGACGCACATTTTAGATCCCTGGACGTAACGACGTAAAATGGATGTAAAATGTACGTACTTTGTCCGTACTGTGCTGATTGGGAAGGAATATTTCCAACAAAAAAAGGTACACCACTGACTGTGTAAATGTGTGTAAAATTATTGTGCTTTCTTTAAATTAAGCAAATGAAAATACTGCTTTTATGTCTCTTAATATTTTTCGTATCTTGTTTAGTTTAAGAGAAAAAAATACCTAATTGCATATCTTTAGACCATAAAAGTAGCATTGCGGGATCATTTTCTTTCAAAAGTAAGGTTTTATAATTTTTAATTAGCGGTTATGTAACAAAAATAATAAATACCCCTTTAAATAGGATTTATATTTAGTATAACAGTTTTCACTAAAATAGGTGTTTTTGTAATTTTTTGGTTTTTTTAAAATTTTAACACCCTGTATCTTAAAAGTTAAGACGTTTAGGACATAGGAACCTTTTTTCCTCAAATAAGCTAAGAAATCATACCCTGTATTTTTAGCCATCAATTAAATTACACCCTGTATTTTATAGTACGAGATCCGAATAGGAAGCGACCTTCACTGATCTATGACAGAGCTTTGATCTTCGAAGCCAGAAGTCGCCGGTTCGATTTCCAGCGGGGGAGACATATTTAGGGAGTAGTTATTTAAAAATAACGTCCGTGGTGGCACTACCTGGTTGTCTAAAAGGTGCTGTGAAATGCGTAACTGCATGTTTTAGTGCTTGGACAACGTTGATGGAACAGGGGGAATGATGGGTTAAACATCTAATAACCCGACACCCACGATACTTTGGTATTTAGGCATAGGCCTTCGTGGGATGTCAAAAAGATAAAAAGAATTGCGCAGGTCAAATTTAATTAGTCCCCAACATTTTTAAAATTTCCATTTTTAAGAGTTGGCAACACCACATTTTAATTTAAACAAAATATTATTTGGCTTTTCTCCAGAATAAAATTAAAAAGTTTATTTAAACATTTTAAGAAAATTAAAACTTTTATACATTATGAAGAAACAATTCTGCTTTTACATAATATAATAAAAGTTATTATTGCTTTAAAAGAAATAAAATAATTTAAGTAAAAAGCTAAAATATACGCTTAAATACTCTAAAACCGCTTAAGCTGCTTTCACAAATTTTGTTATTTGAAGGTTTCTGAGCAAGTAGTATTGAACGGTAGTATCATTGTTGCCAGATTTTTTTTGCGCTACACGGAATTTGTTTGGTATTGTCCTATTGATTTTAATTGCAATAAAAGGAGTGTGCAAACTCTGGTAAAATTCCAAATTTTAAACATTTAATCTTTCCCAGTAACCGATATATGACAACACCACAATTTAATTAAAATTTGGCAAAAATGCTGATATGCACTGATTAATTGGACATGTCTAAACACCACCAAATTTTGTAAACACAGCCTTAGTGGTTCTAAAGATATGTAGGCCCTAACGTCCTTTTTGTTAAAAGTCTAGTGTATCATAATATCTCGGCAACTGATAGAGACAGAATATTGAAAACTTAAAAACTCACTTTTGATCAGCCCAATTTAATGCAATAAAAATAGATTTTAATGTTCCATTCCATTAAAAAAAAAGAAATACGACGTGTAGCACAAAACTGGGAAATCTGGCAACAATGTCGATATCAGTATTCAGTTTCACATTTTCAACACACCTTAAAAATTTGTAATTGTTAAAAATGTAGCTTTGGGGGTTTTAAAGATATTGAGGAGTTCCGATACTTTTTATTAAACCAGATATGTACGTAACGGCATACTTATTAATTAATACAAAATTTCTCCGGGGGAATTTCCTCCCGAGCCATCCCCCGAATTCATCGCTGGTCCCAAGTACAATGAGTTACATTTACCTGATCCCTTTTCGCATTTAACGTTTTTGACGTTTGTGTTGGTAGAGAGATGTGATTACCCTGGACAAGAAAAATTTTACACAAAAATGTGTCCCCTTAAAAATAAAAATTAACGAGTTTTAGGATTTTTTTATAAGTGTAGAAATATCGGAATTATGTATGTGCTTATGTTGTCCTGTAAATGTATTTATTTCTAGGTAAAAGAAGAGTACTTCTTTTAAAAAATTCTATGAAGATGCAGAGGCTGAAATAATAAAAGAACGTGAAACTCCTCCGAACCCAACGATTACTGTACTGAGTATGACGGAAATTTTAAAGTTGACCATTTTAAGCCCGAAGATAAATTTTACATAAAGAATACAGAGGTATGTAATATAGTGCCTGGTCAGCAATGAAATAGACTTTATGATAATAACCCTTTTAAAACCAATTCGTGGGGGGTTCCTTTTGTCGAGTCTTCCACGACTATGTATATATAAATGGAAGCAGCGCTTTAACTCAGCCTATCAATTTTGACATGTTTTGCGTGTAGAACTGAGCGAACGCGTCACTTGTCGGACAAGTTTATCACAATGTGTTACATGCAATTTTTAAACATTGTGTCAAAAATAATAAGGGGGACAGTCACGAAACATGTCAATTTTGGGCCTTATAGTTTTGTGACTGTAACCCTTACCATTGTTGGCACAACATTTAAAAATTGCATGTAAAACATTGTGGTAAACTTGTCAAACAAAAAAGTGTCGCGTTCGCCCACTCCGACACCCGAAACATTTGACATTGACAGGCTGAATTAAAGCGCCGCTTCCGTATATGGCGATATTCGTAGTAGACTTGTCAAAAGGAACCACCCTAAATAGGTCTTTTAAGACTTATTATCATGAAATCTATTTTATTGCTGGCCCAGGCACTAAAAGTGATAAAGTTGATTTTTTTCAAGCTCTTACTAAAAAAAGGAGCGAAACAAAATATTTTTTTTTTGTTTCGGATTGCACGGTACACAAAGCTTATTTTTTTTTATCTTAGGTTCTTAAAACTATAAACTTTAAGCTTTAATATGCTTTTTTAATTCCAGTGCGACCATTTTCAATTATACAGGGTGAGTCAGAGAAGTCTGGAAAAGTTCATTTACTCGGTATTCGTAAAACTTTTGTAATTTGTTTTTTATAGGTACATATGTAGGTAGGCATAAATTTAACATTTTAAAAATATTGTGATGTATACTGGGTTACTTACAAAAGCGTGACGGTATAAAGGTATGTTTTTTTTTTATGGATTACCCAATATTTTATATTTTTATAACATTTCTCTTTACATTTCTACAGTTTTTTGTTATAGCTTATATAGGGTTAAATAAATCATTAAATTTTAGAAAATTATAGTTTCTTCTCGAATAATAGAATTTTCAGGAAAATTTCCATAACGCTACTATTAGTGGCGTTGCGAGACCAAGATTAGGCGTCGGCGAACTCGTCTCCGCGAGGCCCCTTTTATCACGAAAATTATTGAGGATTAAAAATAAAGGTCCTCACCTTTCTTGCGAGGTTATCCGCAAGGCCCATTTTTATCCCGCGGAAAAGCATTGAGAAGCAAAAAAAGAAGGTCACATTCCATACCTACACCTTGCCGCGAGGCCGTAGGAGACCGGAAACACCTAGCTACGCTACTGGCTACCATTTTTACAATTTAGATTTTTTTTTTTTTAATTGCCTTGGTAGGTAATTCTAATAGATCATATTTTTACTTTTTATTATTAAAATGTATTTTCAATCTTTAGGGTGTCGAGGAAACAGTGGTAAACTACGAAAAATTAAAAACCTCCAAAATTTTCTTTTTTAAATGGAACACCCTGTATTTTTTTTGTTTTTTTTTCAGGCCTTTTAATACCTATACATTTCCTTTAGGGTGTCGTATACCTAAGTAGTTTTTGCAATATTTTAAATTTCCTTTTTTTTTTAAGAAGATATTAGTTTTAAATGATACACCCTGTATTTGCTTTAATTATTGCTTTGGGCCTTCTAACACCTAGATTTTCTCTTTGGTTTAATCTACACCTAAGTCAAACAGTTTTTGCAATATTTTTAATTTGACTTTTTTATTTCATGAAAATATTAGTTTTAGTAGGCTATGCAAAAAAATCAGTCAACAGTTTTTTTATTGACTTGATTATTGTAGTGGTGCTTACGTTACGAATTTCAAAACTGTATTTTGCTATTTCATTTATTTAGTTTTTTTCTTTTGTTACATAAATCTAGGTATGTAGCACTTACACGAGCAACATTATTATTTTGTAAATAGTTTTTATTAAATAATTTTCCTGATTTATTGTTAGCATGATATATTTAGTTTATTCTTGATTCAGAAAAACAAAACAAAAATATTGCTTTGGGTTAAGAAGTTAGAAACCAAAAATGCTTTGCAATATTTGAAAATATTAGTACAAATAATACAATATTAGGTGTTCTTTAAAGAAAAAGTGAATAAAATAGAATATGCTAACAATAAATTAAAAAAATATATTTAATAAAAACCTTTAACTAATCAAAAGCTTTTGCTCAAGAACGTACTACCTACCTAGATTTATATATATAAAAAAACAATATAAAGTTTAAAAGCAAAATCCAATTTTAAAATTCTTGATGTTAGCACCACTCAGTAATCAAGTCAATAAAAAAAAATTGTAACTGATTTGTTTTGCATGGCCTACTGCAAAATTTTGGATATGAAATATGAGAATTGGGAATTTTGTCGTTTATAAAAGAAACATTTATATATTTTTAAAAACTTGTAAAAAGGAAGTCAATTTTTGACAAATATATAGGGGGTTCCATTTAAAAAACAATATTGATCAGTATTTTCAAAAACAATAATATTTGAAAAATTCCGCTCACGCTACTGCTTTCTAGAAAAAAGCAGTGTGCCTACGTAAGTTGGCGTCATACGAGAAGCTTTTTTATTAGAAATTTCACGAAAAAAGTTATTCCTTATAAAAAGTTCTACATTATCCAAAACCTAAAATACAATCATCAGATATCAAATTGTTTCAGTCATCTACGCGGTTTGGCCAAAAATGTAATTTTTGTTCAAGAGAGTAAAGTACCTCTATTTTTGCTAATATCGGAAATAATATAACGAAAATATGTTTAGAATTAAAAATTATTTCTAAATATGCAATTTTGTTTATTAAAAAAACAAAAAAATTTTTTTCGGCTCAAATGGTACATTCTTCTTATTTCTACTAAAACACCACTAAATTTAAAAACTTTATTTAAAATTGTCGTATAAAATTTATAGTCATAAAATGTATTGCACTAATGTACAAACCTAAATTTTTACTATTACTGCAGAAAAAAAAATTCAAAAATATATTTTTTAATAAACAAAAATGCATATTTAAAAGTAATTTTTAGTTATAAACATTTTTTCTTTATAGCAATTTTCAATATTACCAAAAATTCAGGTACCTTACTATTAACCAAAAATTATATTTTTGGCTAAACCTCGTAGATGACTGATGAAATTTAATATCTGATAGTTGCATTTTAGGCTTTGGGCCATGCAGAACTTTTTATAAGGAATATTTTTTTCGTAAAATTAATAATAAAAAAGTTTCCCATATGACGCCAAATTAGGTAGACACACTGTATAATAATCAATTTTCACCTTTTTGATACGTTATCAGCCAACTGAGGTACAAATGGTACCTACCTGAAAATGCTGAATTTTTAAAATCACCCTGTAGCTCAAAAACAAAGGGCTATAACGAGTTTGTTTATGGCATCTTTGGTTTCACAAAAATCGGTTGTCTGGAAAGTCGGTTTACTGACGATAGTTGAACGTGACAACGTCGAAAGAATCATTACCTTTAACGCCGAAATTATCGTTGCTAGAAACAATTGACACCACATTCACTTTTCACTGCATGCTCACTCAAGTAGGAGAGAAACAGATGTCGAAAGCTGCCGAGCACGGAGATTATGCCTTTTTGTCGTACTACTTTTATTTGATATACCAGTTCGGTGTTAATTGGCTATTTAGATTTACGTAGGATATTGTTAAACAACCGGTACAACATTATTTGATCTCGAGCTACGTATAATATAGCGGACTCTTCTTACTATTAAAACATATTTTAAAGTTTAAAGAATTATTAGTGTTAAAATAAAATTATTTAAATATTGAAATATTGCAAAACCGAATAGAATGAGTCTCTGGGCACTATATAAACTCGTGTTAATTTTTAAAACAAAATATAAAACCGTTACAAAATCTCGGGTGTTGCATTTAAAATAATATAACTTTGATATGTCACAGTATTTTGAGAAACACTGTATAGGCCAAAATAATATTATACTGTGGCCTTATTCGACCTCCATATGTTTGAAAACCTTAACCTCACACGATCACTAATACCTTCTGTTCTTTTTGCTTTCAATAACTCTTTAAAAAGTTACATGGGATTATTTTTTTCGTTTTGCCATCCAGTCTTTTACCCACACTTTGTTTTTTTTCTTCATGGATAAAGTTGTTAAAAGAATGGCAGGACAGGACTTATCTTTATTATTAATTTTCTGATTTCATAATTAAAACAAATTAACTTAAAAAATACTGACTTTGTTATACTAATACAAATATTGATTTGTCAATATCCAATACTGACCCTTTCGATTATGGTGGGCTACCATGTATATTCGCTGGTGACGTTTGTCAAAGTCAATCAACAATACATGATACCCTATACCCTAGTAACGTATTATACCGAGATGAAATATTAATTTATGTACTTTACATAATATATTAATTTATTTTGGTAAGAGAAAATTAGTATGTGCAACTCGTAGGAAAATTATTTTTTTGGAATTTTGGTGGTTGCTGGTCTTGGCTAACGGTCCAACAAACTCCACCACTGCATTGTTCGAAACAGTGTTGAATCCAGAAATGTTTCCGGGGGAAGGAAAGGTTTAATTTCAGGGGATCAAAACTTACATAAGTTATTACAAAAAAAACAAAAAAAAATGCCACCAAAAAATTGAAGGGAAACAAAAAAAAGGTCCCTAGTTTTTAAAGGTTTTAAATCAAACAATGAAAAAACTTGTACTTGTACTATGACATTATATTTATGCTTGTGATTTGACCACCAAATTTAATTTGGTTTTTCAAATTTCTTTGGGGGAGGATTTTTTGGTCCAGGGGAATTATGTTAACACCCTGAATTTAACGCTGGTTCGGAAATATATTACTTCTTCTACGTGTCAACCAAAATACATAGTATTATGTGTTTTGCACACTGTTTTCCATAATATTTAATATAGTTTCTATGTACATTTCAGATGTTTCAAAAATATCCTTTGTATTCGTCTGCTCCTACGTCCTATTACAGCTTTAACGTCCATAATAATCCTAAAGAAGTCTTACATGGTTTGACTACGATCACAAATCCGACAAATATATTTAAAAGAAATGGACAATTTTCCAAGCCTCTTTGGGAACGTCTTGACACATCGGAATTATAATGAATAAATTGTGTATGTATTTACTAATTAATATACGTTAAATTATACATTTATTTACCATAAGAAACATTTTTTTTATTAATGATTGACTCGTGCAGTCAGGGGCGGTCATATTGACTTTCCGAGGGGGGCCATATAACATTAAATATGCCCATTAGGCATTTAGGTGTGTAATTAGTAAAATTCCTAATTTAATTACAAGGGATGTGGTATGAAAGGGGGTGTTATGGCTCCCCCTTATGACCGCCCCTGATAAATATTACATAAAAACTAGATTCCTTACGCCAAAAAAATGGAAGTTTACCAAAAATACCCAAAAGCGTAACAGTTTTTTTATTTAAAAAGTGAGTAGCCTCAAACAAAATAAAAAACCCTCCCCAGAGACCCAAACAATTGTAATTAAAAAATCGACGTTTCGGTGGCAAGTCTGCTACGTGGATATCTCATATTTAGATACACAGAGCCTAGTTGCCTTTTGCGGATATTTACGACCTCGCGTAGTAAACAAACTCGAGGCCCACCGGAAGGTTCTTGGTACATGCGCATTAAATAGTCATGTCCGGTACCGGACTTAAATCCTTAAAATCATTAAATAATTTCAAAATCTTAAAATCTCAGTATCTTAATGTGTAAATAAAAATATTCGTTATATATTTATATAATAATTTATATTATTTTACATTTCTTTACGAATATAAATTAGGTAGTGATATAAAAATAATATCATTGACAGGATACGTCAACAGTTAATAAGGACAAAGATTTTTTAAGTTATCTTTGAAGTAAACGGATAACCTGGGTCACGTTGACAGGAATAATAATTTAATATCGTGAGTTTAATGTCACTTGATAAAATTAAAAAAAAATGGATCTGACCCAGATTCTGTGATGTATTTTGGACTACTAAACATGAATGCATGATGAGAAAAGTCACAATTTTTTTTAGATCTTAAAAAACTTTGGGTATGTTTTTTTCTTAGTTTAATAGACAGGGGCATACGAGTCATGGGCAGCAATGTTTTTCTTCAGTTCTAAAGTTTTTTAGCAATTTATTTAAGAATAAAAAAGTGATGGAGGATCAGACATGCAAAATACGTTTTTTATTTATGTTCTGAACTTAAATCAAGGGTAAATTTTGCTTTAGCATTCACCAATATATAGTACTTTGTAAAAAACGTTAAAAAATTTCTGATTGTATATTCCGATATTTTTAGCAAATCAGGTGATAACATTTCAATTATTCAGTTAAATTTTTAAAACTTATGTAATACATTTGGTTTATATACTTACTTATTTAACTTTCTTTTAATCAGCCCCGGGTAACACGGGACAAAACTTGCCGTATGCCGCCCGGCCTGGCCTTTTTATTCAAAAAAAAAATTTGAAGAGCGAAAAAAATTGCTTCCTTTTTAAAAACCTATGTATAATAACAAATTAAAAGACGACCAAAAAAAGGTCTTTCTCTCTTACAATTGCCACTTTCTTATACATTCAATGTTTCGATTTGCCGCCGCTTGAAGGTGTCACCCGTGGCAGACACCACCGTTTGCCCCCACCCCTCCTAGATCCGGAACTGCTTTAAATACTTTTTTTTCTTAAATACGGCAACAATTGACATATAGTGTATTAGACGTTTTTGATGTAACTGTATTGTTAAAATTTATTTAAATACGGTACTGACTTAACGTCCTTTAAACGGAAAAGCGTGATTGACATGATTCTGCCCGATACTTTGTTTGGCGCCAGGCGCGTTTCCCTTCGATTTGCTTGCGCACAAACCCATTTTTTCGCTCATAAATTGTAACTTTGGTTTCGCGCAGGTAACAAGCATTGGCTATCCATCGAGATCAGTGGTCTAACTCTATAATTTGAGAACAAATTTGTAGTTCTAATTTATGTTTTTTTTCATGTAGGTACTATAATACTTTGTAGAAGGTCTTTAGAAAAAGAAGTAAGAATTCTAGAAATTTATTAACCTTTTAAGTCTAAAGTCAATAAACAATAAACGTTAGGTTTAAAAAAAAGTTATTATTATTTATTTCTTTTCTGTTGGGAAAGCATATATTTATATATTTTTATAGACATATTTATATTATTGATATATGGCCTATTCCTATTTAATATGTACTGTACGGACGGTACGAGTAGGTAGACCAGATGTAGTCCCAGAAAACAGATAAATTAGCTTTGCGGCTAGGCATCATTGTTAAATCATCACCAATGTCAAGATATTGGACTTTATTTGAAGTTATAGGTTCCCATTTTACATTTTGAAGTAGTTCAGCTGACTCATCATCAGGTGTAGGATTTCTGAAACATATTATATTTAGTAATTATTTTTTGTTATCTTTATTTTTATATCCACGAAGTAACCAAAACATAGGCACATTAAATCATTTTTTAAAAAATATAAATGTATACCAGTCTACATTCAGTACTCACGATGTTTTGGCAAAGTTGGTCCACAACTTAACGAATCGTTTTCTTGTCAAATAATCTTGCTCTGTGGAAATAGGTTTTGTGGAAATATTAAACAAATAACCCAATTCCTCGGCATGTGCAACTTTACCAGCACCTTTAAAACATACAACGGTATTAAATTAAAAACCTTAATTAACCGTGACTGATTTTTTTCTCTATAACTAAATTCTTTATTAATTTTGCATCGTAAACCCAGACCATCCATATTTTGACCTTTTTGGATTGTAATTAATTACATTCAAACCTAATAAATTTATCAAGATGCCGTTTGTCGTTTCTTGCAAAAAGCCTTTAATTTTTTAAATAAATTTTATCATGTTTTCACAATACTGATGTAACATTTCATTAGCACAAAAACAAAATAGCCGACTTCCGATATAGGGCAACTGTGGTCTTTTACAACACCCTATATATATATACATACCAGTTTACAAAAAAAACCGCAATAAAGCAATAGGGGTTTATAGAGGTTTTCACAATGTTAACAAACGTTTTTCGAAAAGTAATTTAGTCATACTGCAACTAATATTTTTTATTCTTAGTTAGTTGCAATCAAAATGGATCAAAATATGGACAGCCGCCTAGAACTATAATACAAATTTACTGTTTTGCTTTACTTAACCATATGAGGGGGTTTCGAAGTGTACACACAATCTCCAAAATTATATTTCAATGTTTTATCTAATAAAAAATAAAGAAAAATATATATTTATTCTTTTTTAAGGTTGAACACTGTTATAGATGTAGTTTTGGCCTAGAAAGTGTTATATTAAAATTCAACACTGAAAAATACAACTATAGGGATATTTATCTTCCTGTTGTATTAAAAATAATAAATGTAGATTGTACACTTTGAAACTAGGCTCCTCAATATATTTGTAAACGGTTAATAAAAGTTGTTGCTAATAATATTATTTTATAAAAGACAGGCAGGAGATTTACCTGGAATTACTAAATGGCCCTGGCTCAAGCTACCATAATATGAAAATTGGTACATATAGACTGGTGAAAATTTAGATTGTAGTTGTGCATGTTTGTGAGAGCTTCTTAGGAACATGTTGTCACTGCTCCACTAAAAATTAGATAGAGTTTTGAAACTTTATTATTCACTGGATTTGCAATTATATCTGCTGTATGTAAAAAAGTGGTTATTGATATAAAATCCTGATCTTTACACACACAATACAAATATAAATATGCTTTTACACTTTTTCCAGGGAAAAATGCATTTAAAATCAAATTCCAAAGTCCAACATACATTCCCAATTTCTTCCTGTATAAATGTTTCTCTTAGCAATTTTTTACTTGTAATACCACTAGTATTTAATTTACTTCAAAAGTTTTTTCTAGGCTACAAATATTTTAAAAATTATGTCGAGCCGTAGGCGAGAAAGAATTTTCTTAAATTATTCGTGGCCAAGAAAACATTTCCTTGAATAATTTAAGCGCTTGTGGTATTCGGTAAGGAAATTTTGCACCAATTTGGTTTTAAATAATATTCTTTGTTTGTTTGTGCCTTTGACATGAGCTTTAAAAATGTACCATAAAATAAATATTCCCCATTTTACCAATTTTAGTTGCAAGTAGGGAAGACTAGAGAGTGTTGATACGGTTTTGTATTTTGAGCCTAGTAACCAGCAAATCGGTAAATCTTCTAGTAAATCGTTCATTTAATAAATGCCAGCCCGTAAGAAAATTCTGACTTGCGTCTTTTAAGCCGAATTTGTTCAGTGAATAAAAGTGTATTTAAAAGCTTAAAAAGATACTTATGTACTTAGTTTATACAAGAAAATTACTATTGAAAATTATTTTTTTAGCAAAAACTAATAGTTTTGCCCCAAACTACATTTTAAACTGCGTCTTTTATTAAATTTTTATAAGTTAAGACCATATTTATTTCATTCTGAAAGCGATGCCGCCAAGTACACAAAAATGATAAAGCAAATAAACCCTTTTGTAAACAATGATTTATTGCAGCAAAAAATATTCAACCAGACGAGTACGCCACGTGCCACAGTTTTAGAGCAGGCCAGAGACGAAATAAGAGGGTGTTTTTACGTGATACGTGTTTTTGCAATGCTTTTAGTTATTTATCTAAAAAATATGTAATCAGGCTCTGTCAGAGGCTATGTGCTTTCGAAAAAGGTTTGTTTACTTTATTATTTTATGTTTATTTGGCGACATCGCTATCAGAATGAAATAAATATGGTCTTAACTTTAATGGTTGTTATAGAGGTTGTTGTTAAATTAGACATTATGGAAGGGTTAATACACAACATTCGGGAAGGCTTGATACATGTAATAAGAATTTAAAATTAGAAAGGGTTTCAACGCTATAGGTAAGAAATTGATATGGCACTGAAGGGGGGGACAAAAGGCGACCAGAAAGACGTAGCCTTCATTTATTGTAATTCATTATATTCAAATTCAAAATCTCAGGAGTATTCGATTAGATGTCAGGTCTGTTCCAAATGGTGTCTTACAGAATGTGCTTATTTTAGCAGTCAATAAAAATGTTTTTACGTAAAATTTACAAAAAATAAAAATTTTATTATTATTATGATCCTATAAAATGTATTTATTAATCCTCCCAGTACCAAGTATCAAACCTTTCATATATGGGGTGTGGTGGCTTAAGACATTTTGAAATTTGAAAAAAATATTTACTTATTTATCTCTATTTGCTATAATTAAAAGAATGTGTGTTGTATGTTGGTTATTTAATACCCAAATAACTTAGAACGCACAATAAAACTAGTAAAATTCTTTTTACCAGAGCCTACAGAAATTGTTTTGTTAAAAACGTACCATCCCTCCACAGTCTCTCCTATATATAATTTTAGAGTTTAACATTCCCATATAACATTTTTTGCCGGCGTTGTACATTTAATTTACTGGCATTGCCAACACTCTTTAATGGCAAGGCATTGGCAAAAAGGTATCAAAAAGACGCGAAAGTGGGCAATTGGGCGTTATTAGGCCACGTGTTGCAGATAATGTGATGGCATCCGTCATTAATAAGTTATTGGCAAAAAATGCGTTTAAGATGATGGTATCCATCATTAATAAGTTATTGGCAAAAAGATAACAAAAAGACACGAAAGTGGGCAAATGCAGATACTCCCAAGCAGCAAGCTGACGTCTTATTGACGAAAATTGTCGCATATACTTTTTTTAAAGGCTAAAATGATGCGATATTTTATTTGAAAATTAAAATAGGAAAAAACTCCTTACTGCATGCAATTTCCTTGCAATGCAAAGTACCATCTCTCGGAACACTGTCCAACTTGGGTGATACAAATTTTTATACTAGCCGAAGATATTTCTTTCAAAGCTAAGTGAGATCACCTACCGCAGACCGCAGACCGCTCTCGAATTATTGTTGTCTAATGGGTACGGTTTAGACGATAAAAAGCGAAGATATTGCAGAAACGTAGTAGTTTATTGTCCATTACGCCATCTATCGGTATGTCAAAAAAACTATTAAATATATATAATATTTTTTATTAA
Organism: Listronotus bonariensis; assembly: GCA_014170235.1. Classification (NCBI taxonomy): domain Eukaryota; kingdom Metazoa; phylum Arthropoda; class Insecta; order Coleoptera; family Curculionidae; genus Listronotus; species Listronotus bonariensis. Next base: position 73,495 of record JACEGR010004481.1, read on the forward strand.
CACGTTTTTAAAACTCTTAATAAAGTTTTAAACAAAATGTTTACAGCTCCTAACAGTCTACTTGAATATCTTGCCTTCTCGACTAGCCATCACCAATTAATCACACAACACACACTTATTAGGTAATGAATACATTTAATTATGTCTATTAAAAAACTCTTCGGTCGAAATTAACGTAGCTAATTTTACCATCATTTTATTTTTATTCGCTTCAAAATACATAATAAACATTTTGTTTGACCTTATTTTTATTTGCATGATTTTTAACAATAAAATGTTATAAAAAGGCCATCTCCTTTAAATTATGTAAAATAACATAAAATAATGTTGTTTAGCTGCCATTATTAATAAAACAGATCAAAAAAATTGCTTTAATCTTAGTTAAATACCAATGTTAATAATATGGTTTAAAAAGTATGAATATGCGTTGAAGGTTTGCCTTCAAAAATCCAATATTTATTTGCCTGCAACAAAAACGCGTGCTTTATTTAATCAAAATTGGTATGCCGCCATTTTTGTATGCTTGCCGGCAATTCGCCTGCATGTAAAATTTATTGGCAATTAAGTGTTTATTTAGGGTTGACTTTTTAATGCGTATAAGATGTTGGCATAATATTGCCACCAATTGCCAATGCTTTACCATCAATGCCAATATGAAAAATGTACATTGCCGGCAAATAGTGTTGTTTATTAATTTATATTATATTAAATTTATATTACTAATGTTCGTAAAAAAGTAAAGTTCGATTTTTTGGACTTAAACCTAGCTTTCATTTACTCTTAAATTACTTCTGCTTCTCCAGTCCTAAGAGACTTAAAATCGTACATTTTTTCATATTATGGTACGTCTAAGATACTATAACTGGTAGAAATTAACATTTTTATTTATTTATTTAAATGAATGACAGGCATGACGAAAAAAAACAAATTTTATGATTATGTAAAAAAATTCCACTATAATTCGCTTCAGGGTACCGCAGCAAAAAATTCTAAAAATTACCTAGATTGTCATGATAACGCAACTAGAATTACACATTTGCTTCGAGACTTGCAACAATTCTCCGCGCAGAATAGCCCCACGTAGCGCGGACTTGGACGTGGACGGAATTCACGTCGTTCCTAGTGCTTGGGGAATGATTTCGCGGTGATTCAGAGCTTGTTGTTTTTCATCAAGGGAGGGCGCAAATAGGTTGGTTTCTTTGGACGGATGTTTGGCGATCTCGATTTTGCGGCAAACAGTGATTTTAAGTTGTTCTTTTAGTGGTAATTTAGTTAAATGTTTAATGACGTTTTTGGCGGCTTTAATAAAATTTATCGACAAATGAATTATTGACGCAGCGTACTTCAAGACATCGAACTCGGGTAAAATTTGGGTAAAAGAGTGTCACTAAAACTACTTTTTGACATAAAAATAATATCCGTTCTGTGGTGTAGTGCTAAGGGGGCACTAGCAACTTTTTGTCCAAATGGAACGACGGGTTATGTAGCACCTTGTTTTAAGAGCTCTATAATTCTCTACTTAACGCCACTTTGTTTTTAAAAATCGACCCAGCCATTTCAGACTTCGAACCATTTAAAATTTGGCTAATGGTAGTAGTAAATAATTAAAAGGCATTTTAACACGAGGTGCTATAAGATCCCTTTTCTTTTGAAAAAGAAAGTTGCTAGTGTCCCTTTGGCACTGTACCAGGTCCCGAAATTCTTTTTTGTCAAAAATACTTTCAATGGGGAGCACAAGAAACTGTTCATCTGAGAATATACATTCTCAGATGAACTCTTATTCTCTCTAAAATAGATTATGATAGCATAGCATACTCAAGCGCCAAAAAATATATCTTAAAAACTTTAAAAACAGTACAAAATGCTGCTCTGCGGATCTCTTTAGGTGTTTTTAGATAAAACCCTGTCATATCTATGCATTGTGAAGCCCAAGAAATGCCTTTATTTTTTCGAAGAGAATACCTTTTGCTATCGTACGCGGCAAGAGTTTTTCCAACCCCCAATACCTCATCTATAATATTTTCAATGCAATTTGTCAGGCAAGCAGACAACAACCCTAAAAACCCATATTCAGTTTTCCGAATGGTACACAACCTATTTGGCAACATTAATAATTTTACTATTACATCTCCCAACCCCATTTCAGAAAGACTCCCATAGACCAAAACTATGCCATCCATCTATTAACAATCCCTTAATTAAATATACTAAGCAAGAAACTCCAAAAAGTATCTTCAGGCAAGCATTTCTGGAACTAACCAACCCAGAAGGATTGGAACATATCCTATACACACAGATGCTTCAAAAGACGACAACGGTGTTGTCACAATTAACACGACAGTAGGTTTGTTCCAGCAGGCTGTCAGAAATGTTTGCAACCGTTCGGATTCTGCGCACGCCAAATTTGTCGTTCCAACAATGCCATGTTTGTAACATTATACAATTGTTTGTTATTCCAGCAGTAGTTTTAAGATGTTGACAACTGTTTGAAAAGTTTGCTAACTTTCTTCAAACATTATTGACAATTGTTAACATAACCTTTCTTGTATTGACGTATAAACAGTATGCACGCCTTGTTAATTTTTCGTTCCAGCAGAAAGCTGTTAGCTTACGTATTTTAAATAAAAATATTTTTTTCTTTTTGTGGTCCCCTTCTTAACACGCCTGGGGCGCCCCCCTCGGTAAGCTAGTGCACACTTGCATTGCTTGATTTATTTCTATCACTGCCAGTTTACCCAAAAATAACTGAAATTTTTATTTTAAAAAGGCACCATCGATATATTTTATTTTTTTTCAATTGTATATGTCATACCTCACAATGACATGTCATATTTTAATACTTCTGCTTTCAAAATTTAATGTTTTAAATAAATTTTAATGGCTAATTTTAGGTCACGTATATGGAATAGGCTCATAAATTGCCTTTAATTGTTTTTTACTGCAGTTAGGAAACACACTGTATATTTTTAATATCTTTATCGATGCGGAGTCTTCAAATCAAGGTGTTATTTTAACATCAACAAAGAAATTAGGAAACACACTGTATATTTTTAATATCTTTATGCGGAGTCTTCAAATCTAGGTATAATTTTAACATTAACAAAAAAATTATTTATCTTGTCCATAGCTAGGCGAGCTGTCCCCCTGCCGGTACCTATACGCCCATGCCTATGCGACTCAAAACCAATAACTGGCTTAAACGACAACGACTATATGCACCAAATCACTTTCATCCATATACTCCATAAATAGGTACACCAAACATCGGCTAGTTTGAAAAATTTATGACACTTCAAAATGTCGCTAATCAAGAAATTCAATAGTATGGATTCCATCACAAGTGGATATTTTAGGAAATTAAATTGCAGACCGAACTGCCAAAAAACCCTAACCCTATAAAAACCCTTAAAATTGCCCATAGAATCTAAAAAATGATACAATAATATATATAATAATATTAAATAGGGTATTTCATTAAAAACGCAACATTTATGGCGTATGTCTTTTTTTTTTATGCAATTGTTTTTAAGTTACGATTTTCAAATTCTCCGAGCTAAAATACATTGATTGGCTAACATGAATTCCTTCGAAAATAGGGGAAAAGTCAAGAAATATGCCATTTTTCTCTGAAATGGAATACCCTGTAGGTACTTTGAAAACTAAATTAATTGTGGTGATTGTAAGTATAAAAGTTGTTAACAAGTAATTATTATCTTACTTCAAAATATGCGGCTAAATTTTCCGCAAAGCTTCCATTTTTACCAACGTATGTTTCATGTATTTCTTCGCCAATAGCTTTTGCACTAGCATTTTCGTTTAAGTGCATACTTGGCATTAACATTTCTGGATTTATATCGAGTTCTTTAGCTTGACTGGCTGCTGTTTCTATATCTAAAAATATGGTTTGGCTTATTTTCTTTCAGAAAAAAAAAGAAAATCATTCAAATGTTTTAAATACTTTTTCTAATAATGACGTACTGAAGGCATTTGGGCAGCAAATACCGTTTTTCTTGTTTTAATAAACTATTTAATATCATAATAGACTAGGTCGTATAGGAGCCAATGTACCAAAAATTATTTTCGTGGTATTTTTTTGCAGAATAATTATGTTCAGAATAAAATGCGCCCATCCAAGATGCCAAAAACGAATCTTTACATTTATTCGAAAAATGAATATGTATCAAGTTATTATCATTTAAACAATAATTGAAAATGGGAATTAGGGCCAACTTTAACATTTAAACAAGGTATGACAATATGAAAAATTTGACATGATGTATTTATAGAATCCTTGAACCTTTTGTAAAATTAACAGCCGATTGGTCTGGTGTGTTCCAGGTTACCATGACAACTACCCTAAGGTGTCGCACCTAAGGTAGTTGTCGTGGTAACCTTGGAATACACCAGGCCGATCTGGCCGCTGTTTATATGGATAACATATCTATACAGAAAAAATGAAAACATTTTTCGAATTAAAACAAGAAAATACACTTTGTTAAAAAAATTAAAAAAATATAGGAGTTCACAATGGTCAAATCGCATACACTACATTTGTTACAAAAAGTTCGAGGATTCCATAAAAAAATATATTATCTGAAATTATTCATATTAACAAACATTATTTAAAACGCAGATTTGTGTTTAATTGCTTATTTTCAATTATCAAAATGATTATAACTTAAAAAAAAATATAAGGAGTCGTTTTCGGTTGAAAAATAGTAACAAAATTAAAAAATATATATATTTTGATGCAAAAAAACAATTTATTTTAACTTTCAAAACAATTGTGGTTTTAAAAAATCTGACCAAAATTCGGGTCGACATCATGGATCGTTATAATCAGCATTTTATTCAGAACATGATTCTGAAAAAATCCATGAGAATATTTTCTGCTACATTGGCGACAATACGACCTAGTCTATAAAGTTTTTATTTTAACTGTCTCTTACAAAGATATTATACAGTTATTATTTTAACTTTATTCCTTATATGCATGGATGGTTGTAATTAATTAAACAGGCCATTTCTTCATTTTTTTTTGGAATGGATGAATTTAAAAAATTAAACTTTTGAATATGAAATTTTGTTGTTGAGTGAAATTGAAAGATGAAAATTTTAAGATGGCTGCTGGGTGCCTTTTTGGAAAACAATTTAAATGGAAAAGGGAGTCTTGTGGCATATTATTTTAAAGCTTTTGACGAGTAATGTATAACTCTAAAAATAAAGTCAGTACCTTTATCTACTACAAAATGGCGGTACTTAAAAAAGCTAAATACCTGATGATTTGGATGGCCATATTTTCGATGTACTTAATGTGGTATTTTTTTTTAATTTTATGGGTGATATCAGTGCCGGATCATGCGTCGTAAAGCCATACGTTAAGCATGAATATTTCGTAGTTCAAAAACTAAGACGTTTAGGACATATGTTTATATGAAGTTTTTTTCTTATTTTCTGTTGTAGAATCGTCCCGTAAGGTTTGTCGGTTGAGTTACTGAGACACCCTGTATGTATGTAGGTAATTTGATTAAAATGGTTGAAAACTTTGATGTCTATTGGTGCCTAAACGGTGGGGTTTATCGACTTTAATAAAGAGTACCTTATTGTTTAAGTTTTTGATTGTCTATAAAATTGCGCCCCAGCTTTGCGATATCTGTCAAAATAAAAAGTTATATGTAAATAAATTTTAAGTTTGTGTGTGCCCTCTGGCGGTATTTAAAAAGTACTTTTGTCCTAAAATTTTAGCATCTGCAAAGTTCGATTTGTGTGCCAAATATCAACTGGATTGGTTAAAAAATAAATGCAATATGGCGAAAACACCAAAATAAAAATTGAACTTTGACTGCTTGTAACTCGAAAACGAATGACATTTTGGAAAAAAATTATATGAAGCTCTACCCTTATTTTGTCAAGTAGAATCACCCCTTAAATTTCGTGATCGACTTTTGAATCACCCTGTATATTTATTACCAGTGTAAAGCTGGATTTATAGATTGACGTTTCTGTTTCCGTTTGCCATTTGACGTTTTTAGTTAGAAGATGGAACAACAACTTTGCATTTGTCAATTTATAGTTTCTGTTTACCGTTTTTATATACCATATCAGAAACCAAAAAGTCAAACGGCGATCGGTAATGGAAACGTCAATCTATAAATTCAGCTTAACCATTAAAAAGATCCTTTGAAGAGGTTTAAAAAATACCATATTAAATACATCTAACTTTATTAATTTCTTGGTAATATTGCCGTCCAAAGTACCGCCATTTTGTACTAGTGTGCAGGTATTGACTTTATTTTTAAAGGTTATAAAGCACTCGTCAGGAAATTTTAAATGTTGTGCCACAAGACAATAATATTTTTTTTTCCAAGATGGCGCCCTGCAGCCATCTTGAAATTTTTATGTGTCAATTTTAGTCTAAAATATAGTATTTGTGCAACAATTTGATATCCTAAAATTTAATTTTTATAAATTTATCTGTTTAAAAAATAAAAGGGGAGGTGGGACATTAACAAATGCACTGTATAATAATTTAAAAGTAGTAATTTCTAAAATATAATTAACTTACCATTTAAAGAACCTATAGACTCTTCTGAATTGTGTCCTATGATAATAGGAACTCTCGCAATGTCACCAGCTTCTAAAGCTTCATAAAACGGTCCAGATAAAAATGAGAAATTAGATTTGACTTCAATAACTGGACCTATCTATTATAAATAAAAAAAGTATAATAAGCTAAGTAAGTAAATGCATGGGGTAGCCATGGGAGATGACCTTCCCCCGGAACAAAAAAAAATCCCCCGGAGAAATTTGGTGTTAAATCCTAAGGATAAATGTAATCTTAAAGTAAACAATTTGTTATATATCGGGTGCCTGTAAAAGGTCTGTACAAAATGTTACCACACGTCTTGGGTCAAAATACAACGATTTAACCCAGTGTTTTCAGGGTGGGGATTTGAAATCTGCTCCTGATTTTTTTTGTTAAATGTAGAGTATATTGAAACTGTAATAAAATTCTGTTTTATCATATTATATTTTCTGAACAAAAAATGTATACTTAATAAATATTGCTAAGTACGAGCAACCGTTTTTGAGATATTCCAAATTAAACACATAATAAAATGCTACGACAAATTTCTTGCGCCACAATACAGTGATCTAACACAAGTTACCTTAGTTAAAAAATGTTGATCCCTTGCAAGATACAGGTAGTCAAAGTAAAAAAAACAAACTTTTAAACCCTGTATCTCCTTAACGATCCAACTTTGCGACTAAGGTAAATTGTATTAGATCGTTGTATTTTGACCCAAAGAGTTTGTCGTAGCATTTTTCACAGACCTTTGGGAACTGCTAGGTGGCCTAGATAAAGCGTAAAGATATGCAATAGAAAACTTTTGCATGAAATAACACGTTTAATCTTAGATATCTTTAAAACGGTTGGTCGTAGTGAAATTTACCAAGTATACCTTTTTGTGCGAAAAAATATGAGAACATATTTTTGACATTTTAAACATATGCAGAGCACTACAAGTAGCTTTATTTACATTTTACAACAAAAACGTAAGCAGTTTTCGGTTTCTCACCTAAACCCATTTTTCGTCAAAAAATTCCAATATCAAAAAAAAATAATAATAATAAATAAATAACTAAAATAAACTAAAAAATTTAACACCTTGTATTTCGCAAATCATTATTTTTGACTAAGGAAACTTGCATTAGATCGTTTTATTTGGGCCCAAGGAGTTTGTAGTAGCATTTTGTACAGACCTTTTGAGACACCCTGTAAATAATAAAAAGTTTCTTTTTTGAACCTGAAAACTGTTTTTTGCTCTTTAACTTTTTGGAGATTATAAATTTTTTTGTAACTTCAGGATCCCCCTGAAAATATTACTTTCCCCCGAAGAAATTTCTTAAAATTTTGGTGTAAAGTAGAAAATATTATAAAGAAATTAAATTTTGCCTTAATAAGTTTGGATGAAGTAAAAAAATTACCATTTTGTTACTTGTTAAGTTTGCAAGGAGGCCGACTTCGGCTGCCTGCAATACATCTCTGACTTGTGCTGTGGTATTTTCTTTTGTTATAGAAGAATCAACTTGACTAGCTAAATTGTAAGTAAATTCTCTTGCATCTGTCTGAATTGTACTAACTAGAGCAGAGCCACTTTCCATTATGGCGCCCTTATACAAGTCTAGAAATAAAATGAAGACTAGTTTTATGGAGTGGTATTTTTACCATCTTTTACAGTAACCGTTTGCCTAGGACAATTTTGCCTATTAAATACAGTGTGTCCACGGATGGACTTCCTGTACGAAATGTTATTTTAAATATTTTCAAAAAAGTTATTCTTTGTAAAAATTTTTGCTTCGTCTAAAATGCCAAAAGCTGAAATGAAAAAAGCCGTAAGATATACAGGGTGGTTAAAAGTTGCGAAAATATTACTTCAAAAAATAACAAAAATCGGAAAACAAAATTTTGAAAGGACCTGATAAAATGGCATGATAAAGTAATCAAAAGTGTACAATAACTTTTTTCATTGTGTCAGCTGAGTTTAACTGAACCTAAACTGAACTTGCATTGCAAAACTGGGCATTTAATCGCAAATATACTTGCATAAGCAATACCTAATCTTATATATCGGCCAGTAAAGCAATAACTAAGGATATATAATTAATTATCCAATACGAAATGTTTACATGCCGTTATTCACGTTAGACAGTCTCTTTCTTACATTGCCTATGTGCTATATTATTTAGCTGATCCAGTATACGGTTTGGCCATAGCAATTTTCTCTGGGCGGCCTTACCCGATAACGCATTTTTTTCTTTAAAAACCTTACAAAACATATTTTTTTAATATTGCATAATAAAATTAAATCAATAAATCACATTCTTATATTATTAAGGATTCAATTAATAGTAACGTTTGAATTTTCACAAAAAGAAAAATAAATCAACCTGCATTCAAAACGTTTTTCGACAACTGCAAGAATAAAAGCGGTTTCGCGGAGCGCAAACCAGCAAGTTTAGCATTTTAGCTTTATTATTTTGATTAAATCACAGATATCCAACAGATTAGAAGTTTTGCGCAAAATTTTTATATTTTTGTGCGTGGATAAATAATGGTACACAAAAGACTTTTTTATATTTTGGAAAAAAAAATAGAAAGGTTACTGTCTTTAAACAAACTGGACTATAAGAAATCCCTCATATAAAGCTAAAAACCCAAACAACAAGTTACCTACTTCTTGACATAGGACTAACAATGTGATAACCCACAGACCCAGCTCCGGCACTTTCCCCAAATATGGTAATGTCCAAGGGGTTTCCTCCAAAAACGCAATATTTTCTTTAGTCCAAATCAGCGCTAGCCATTGATCTTTTAATCCAGCATTTCCAGGAATAACATCATCTTCCGTTGATAAAAATCCCAGAGGACCTAAAAATACCAAGGAATTTTAATTTCCATCATAATTTTATAAAAATGGCAAGAATAAACATATAAGAGTAATTTCTATTATTATAAATTCATTTAAAACTCTCTATAGTCTGATCACATTTTTAATATTAAAATTAACATTTTATTTATTTTAAAGTAAACAGGGCTTATTTTCGAACTTTTCAGTACTTAAAAAAACAAATAAAAGGATTTCGTGTATTTTTTTTCGTAGAATTCAAACGTATTTTTTAAATGGAATACCCTGTATATTTTTATATCAATCGATAGAGATTTTTACGAGTAATTCGGTGATATAGAAGTTGCTGGGTTTATTTTTTGCGGTTCTGATGCATTTGTTTCAAAATTGCATAATACTATAAGGTTGATGCCATACTTATTGCGGAAAAGTGGCGCGGTGTTGTCGAGGCGATATATGTAAGGCCTTATTGGGCACGAAAACCAGCGTCAGCGTCAAGCGGCTGAATAAAATAAACAAGTTCTTTTATTCTCGCATAAAGGTCAAAGGCAGCGCTCTCACATTTTTTACTTAACGCTGCCGCTGGCCGCTGACGCTTAGTATCGTGTCAGAGGCCTAACGCGTGTATTTTTATGAGTTGAAATATATTTGCGGCATGGTTGCAAATATGTTGCAACTCATAACAACAGACGTGTTATATATTAAGCAGCGACACCAGAATTTTAAAAAGACGTTAATTACTTTTTGTGGAAGTTTTATAATGAGGTTTTTATCAGAAGAACGGCTTGAAATTATATCTCTATATTATAAATGTGGAGAAAATGCCAGGAAAACAAAACGAAGATATGTTTCAAATTTTCACTAAAATATATCAGCAAAAACGATTTTAAAACTAAAGATCTTATTCAAAGAAAAAAATCGTAACATATTAAAAAAATCAAGCTATTCTAATTTATGTTACTTTGTATCCTATGAAGTCAATTTCTGACGCAGTAAGAGACTTGAGGTATGGCATTGCAAGAAGAAGAAGAACCTATGCGATGGTTCTGAAATATTTTAAGTATCTATCATATCACTTTTTTCCTCTGTGCAGCATTTAACACGTGAACAAAGGAACTTCACTTTCAATTTTTTACCATGAACAAGATAATGATCCTACCCTGTTTCAAACGATTCTTTAAACGGATAAAGCTACGTTCACTACATCGGGAATGTTTAGCCGACGCAATACGTACAGCTGAGCAAGACAAAATCCCAGGAAATTTAAAAAGATTAAATACCAAGGGAGGTCCTTTTTTCATGTCTGGTGTGGTGTGCTTAACAATAAAATTGTAGGGCCAATATTCTATGGGGGATCCTCAACTGGAGAAAGATATCTCAATCTTCTTGAAAACGATACTGAGGACATTTTAGAAGAATTGCCACTCGAATCGTATCGCAATAAAATTTGGCAACAAGACGGAGCGCCGTCCCGCCCCAAGCTGTTCTTCAAGTTTTGCAGTATCTCAATTGCTGATACAATCAGTGGATTAAAAGGTATGTATCTATTAAATGACCACCAAATTATCACACCATTTTGACCTTTATATTATTTAAATAACTTCCAATAGGTATATACCCAAGTAATATATACAGGGTCTCCGGAAAGTGAGGTCAAAAATGATTGGGATGATAGAGTGAGCCAAAATATTATTAGTACTATATATATAAAAAAAGTTCTATCGCGCTTCAAAGTTGGTATTAAAAGGAAAACTTATTTGAATTAAAACGTTTGAATTGTTGCTACCGTTCTAATGATATTTAGGCTACTAAATAAAATCATAGTAATGCTTCTTTTCATAGATAAACGACTGTTCAGTAAGTCAGAATTATACAGGGTGCAACGATTTTTTCATTTAATGTATGTATTTTTAACACTGGCGACGAATTCGACATTCTGCTACGATTTATCACTTTTATACAAAAAAGGTAAACCTCACTTAATTCGATATCTTGGACCGTTTTTCAATAAATTGCATTTAAAGTCCAGACATAGCAGCACTTTTTATGTAATAAAAAATCAATTTTTTGATAAAATTATTAAAATGTGGTAAAATTAGAATAAACGGTGTTGGTAAGCCCCTAAACTTTATAATATAGTTAAAAACTGTTTTTAAGAACTTTACCATATTTAAAAAAAAAAAAATAGAATTTTTTATTCATACAAAACGCTGGTATGCCTGGACTTAAAATGCGATTTTATGAAAAACGGTACAAGATGTCGATTTAAATAAAGTATTTTTTTTGTATAAAAATAATGAAGAAATTAAGTGGTCAAAGTAAAATGTCAAATTTGTCAACAGGGTTAAAAATACCTACATTAATAAAATCGTCGCACCCTGTATAATTCCGACTTACTGAACAGCCGCTTACCTGTGGAAAGAAGCATTGCTATGAGGTTATTTAGTAGCCTAAATATCATTGGTACTGTGGCAACAGTTTAAAAGTTATAATTGAAATAATTTTTTATACCAATTTTTTGAGTCAAAATCTCCCTAACGAAGCGCAATAGAACTTTTTTATATATAGTACTGACATTATTTTGGCTCACTCTATCACCCCTATCATTTTTGACCTCACATTTCCGGACACCCTTTATATATAAAATTCAGCTTTTACAAAATAACGAAGGCCTGCCGCTCACGGGCTCTTACTCTATAAGCAATATACATTTTATGTAATACTTTAAATTATTTTAAACCTTTCCCACTACAGAAGCAAAAATTAATGTAAATTTTGTCACTTACCTAATCTATAATTAAATGACACAACAATAACATTTTCTTCTAAAAATGGTGTAGGATCATAAAACCCGAAATCTGCAGTACCAGCAAAAATCCACCTCCATATATCCAAAACATTACAGGCAGCTCTGGTTCAATCTTAAATAAATATATTTTATATAAGTTATTCTTTTTTATAATACCTACTATTATAATAGTATGTAATAGATTTAACTTACGCTTGAATTCGAACCAGCTGCAATAGGTGAATAAACGTTAATATATAAACAGTCTTCGCTTTCGCCATTTAGTGGTTCTGGATCACTTGGATATTTACCAAAGAATACGCAAGCTGGCGAGTCTTTTGACGCATCGCGAACTTCCGTCCATGGTTCAGCTCTACGAGGAGGCTAAATTATGTTCAAAAATGATAATAAATTAGTTTGTAAATTTATTTTTTATCTTTTGTTGGCCTTACAAAAGTGTAATACCTATTTTTTTAATTTTACCACCCTTTCGGGGTCATCCCACCCAGGTTTTGACTGTCGCCTCCCTAGCTGGTCACTGCAGCCTTAAGGCTTATTGTGCCCTGACCCCTACTCCTTCTCATTCACACATCATTCATTCTATAACTTGGATGGTTGCTGCTTCGGTCGATTACGCCCGAGCGTGTCTCGGTCACCGCGTGCCCGGGCACCCATCCAGGTTATGGGCGCGCTCTTCACTGCTTTACTCCGGTGATCGACACTGCCGATATAACCGGAGCAACCACAAGCGCGCCAAAAATGTAATACCTAGTAACTAACAGCTTTTTAGATAATTATTCTTATCTAATTTACTTTGTGTATACTTAGGATAACTGAAATTAAGAAACAAAAATTCCCATGATGTTAGTAAAAAACAGTAAGTACATAAGCGAGGTAATAAAGCCCTAATGCCCAGTTTTACAATTGCGAGTTCAGATCCCAGTGCCCCAAGACCTTCCTTATTTTCTCAGAAATAAAATATATCAAATTATGTAGTGATACCGTGTATAACCATGCGAGTATGCATATTTTCTAGCTTAAGCCGACGGCCAATTTACAGGT